>JAODAL010026032.1:0-57467 GCA_025379985.1 Phyllomedusa bahiana
AATTTTAAAATCACTTTGTTTTATATTTTCAGACAAAATAGTGTTTAAACACTTTACTGTGTTAGTGTTTTTATTTTGAATAACTGTTGTTTTGTGTGTGCAATTTAAATGGAAAAAAAAGTGGTTTTTGCACATGTTCTGTATGAGGGAGACGGACCCCATAATTACCTTGGAGTGGTTAATTCCTCAGAAAACCAATAAACCCCATTGTAGTTTGATTTCAAAATAAAACCCAGATGGTTCCCTTTTTAAAATAGGGGAATTGAGATGGAACAAACCTTCAACATGATTAAACCAGGCCTTATTTTTAAATAAAAGGAGCCCATTAATCTATGGGACATGTTAAATTTTTCCTTGTCAGTTGCCTGCATATTAGTGTTGTTTAATCGTTTAAGATTTGTTAGTTTTCTGGGGCAACCCCGGGAATTCAAACATGGAGTAAAAAAGACACTGCTGGATATAATAAGTGGCTTTTTTTTTTTTTTTATTGCATTATCTCACTTTTTTTTCTGGGTAGGAAAATATCGGAACCCCCCTCCCCTCTCGAATTTTAAAGACTTTTGAGTTGCTTATTAAGTAAAGTTGTTTTCCCCAAAAATGTTTGTTTTGGCTTTCCCTAATCTTTTAGTGTGATTTGCACTTAGTTTATACATGAAATTAAAACTTACAGGTTTTTTTTTTTTTTAAGTTTGTATTAACCAATCAGGTAACAATTTCCAAAAGGATGGGTTTTTACCCTTTCAAAAGGGGGTGGGGCAAAATGAATCATTAGTGCTCCAGATGAAAAAATTTGGAGCTAGGTAATTAGATTTTTTGGGCTTATTTTTTATAACGGTTAATGCACATGTATTTAAACTGTGAAGATTGTTCATTACACAAACCGATTCATTACTATTTGTGCTACAAAAGGAATCCAAAAACTAGAAGCTTTAGGGACTTTATAAAAGGAACAGATATGTAGTGCACTTTTTGGTATTTCAAGGGGACGATGTGGATTCTATGCATGGATTTCACGCCAAGAATCAAGCCGAATGTAAAGTGATTTTCACTGTGCCCTATGTAAAATCAGATTTGTTATGGTATGCGCCAAAAAAAATTTAAAGTGGATTCGAAAAACCACCTCGGCTTTGGGTCATTATTGTTGAAATTTTTTTGTGGGAAAATACAATTTCAATTAGGAAACTAAAGTGATCTCGGCACAGACATACCCGTGATGAACGTAGTGCCGTGTGATTTTGCACCAGGCATATTTTTGTGCTCTTTCAAAAACAAAAAGTGCAGAAACCCCTGCAAAATGATTTGTAAATTGTATGTGAAGGGCGTTTTCAAATTCAAAAGAGTAACCGTGGATTTTTAGAGGGGGTAGATAAAACCCCGTAATGCCCGCGGGAAAAACCCCTGCCCAAAAGCCCAATTCGTTGCCAATGATATCTGGCAAATTTGTGTGGCCATGGGCAGCCATATATGAGTATGGTTCTTTTGAACAGCTCCCGATGCTCGCCTATTTTAGCATGAAATTCCCCGCTATTATTAAATTTTCGAAGCATAGAAAGATTTTCCAATACCCCCCCCCAATGCGTAGAAAGCTTGTGGTTTTTGGTGCAGAATCCACACATGCTATGTTCACATATGTCAACATAGCACATACTAAATGGCAAAATACACAATAAAACGATCATAAACATATGGATACACATGAAAAATTGTTGAAAAAAACTTTGGTAGTTTTGCCCATAGTCAGATTCCAGATTTAAGCTGAATGCATTTAAGAATGAAAGACATCTAATTGGTAAATATGGATAAGTATAAGGACAATGGCTTATTTCTATCACCCAAAAATCATGTTGCTTGATACCCACTGCCATCTATGCTTCCAAAACTAGTGGAGTATACCACACATAGAACCTTTGAAAAATTGTCTGGTTTAAAAATCTGATGTAGCAAATTCAAGCACCAGGGCAGTGAGTGGCTACAAAGGGTATTGCTCATTCTGGAGAACTCAAGACATTTATAAATGAAATGAATAACCCATTGATTTTAGATAAGAACTGTTTTATATTGTGCCGTTTCGGGGGAATCGAATATTAGCTGCCCAGTTACCCTATCAACTACACCTGATCGCTGGTGGGCCATGCAGTGGGACAACCTATGACCCAACAATTTCAAATATGCCACATAAATGCAGTTATGTCTTTTATTGTATAAGTCCCTTTGCATAGTGTCAGAAACTGAAAATTAATTTATGTTGGGTTGTATGACATTATACAGTTTTATGGACACTGAACGTGTAGATTGGAGAGAAAGCGATAGATGCACAGAACTCTCCATTCATTTTTGGCTGTGCTTATAACTCAGAAAACAGAATGGAGAGGGCCATAAATCTGCAGCCACTGCTCTATTCTCTATAACTGGAACATAGTTCTAGGCTAGGAGATGGGAATAAACCTTTAATTGTTTAATTAGCAAGTGGGACCACCTCTATAAAAGTAGTTGTTTTAGCAGTTTGCTGGAGCACTCAGATGTGGGTTAACACAATACCAAGGAGGGAAGACATCAGCAATAACCTTAGGAAAACAATTGTTGCTGCTCATGAATCTGGGAAGGATTATAAGGAAATTTCCAAATAATTTTAAGTTCACCATACTTCAGTGAAAAAGATTAATAACAAGACAATTGACAAGTTTCCCAAGAGTGGATGTCCCAGCAAAATCATTCAGGGTAAAATTGCACAATGCTCAAAGAAAAACATCTTAAGATTTTCAAGCTACAGTTAGCATGTTAAATATTCGCATTCATGACAATAAAATTATAAAAAGACATATTTGGAATAGTTGCCAGGAGAAAACATCTTTGTTTTAAAAAGAATATGGCAGCATGGTTTAAGTTTGCACAGTTACATCTAAACAAAGCACAAGACTTCTGTAGCAATGTCCTTTGAACAGATTAGACCAAATTGGAGATGTTTGGTCAAAAAGCACGGTGCTATGTTGGAGAAAACCAAACACAGCATAAAAGCACAAACACCTCATATCTTCTGTTATGCACAGTGATGCAGGTCTAATGATTTTGGCTTGTTTTACAGCAACAAAAGCTGGGCACCTTGAGAGGACCATGAACTTCCTTGCATACCAAAGTTTTGTAGAGTCAAATGTGGGGCCATCTATTCAACAGCAAAAGCATGACTGAAACCGAATCATGCAACAGGACAATTACTGTATCTGAAGCTTACCAGCAAATCTATAATGTAATGGCTGAAAAAGAAAAAAAATCAAAGTCCAGACCTCAACACGAATGCAATTCTGTGGTGGGACCTCAAAGGAGTTTTCTCACCATGTTCTTTACAGAGCCATAACCAGCTTTAGGCTCCCACTTACTGTGTATGCTGTGGGTGGGTGTACAGAAATGACTGGCATATAAGATATGCTGTTCCTGGCTGATCCTATTACAGTAACATGAGTGCTAGAGGTTTATGAACAGCAGTGCACAAAGCTACAGAGCTCTAAAGGGTTAAATCTTGTCAGTAAATCACGTTAACAAGCTACCATCTTTAGAAATAATTTTTCTAGTTAACACTCCACACACGTTCACTGTGCATAACACATGTAATATTTTAATATGTTTATACTATTTTTAGTTACAGTGTTACCTCCTTCGAGTTTCTACCAGACGTGCGAGTTTATGTTTTTATTTTTTAGAATGGTTATTCTTTAGAGACAATGTAAATTGTTGCTGTACTACACTTTGGAGTGGATTTGTAAACTCCACATTTACTAACACTGAGTGCTTCAATATTTAGACGCTCTTTATATACTTTAAATAGGATTTTATTTTATGTAATTAGTTTTATTATTAACTTTTTTGCATCTTAATAGGTAGCATAAACAATGTTTTTTTTGTATAATAGTGTATGTTTTATATGATAATTTTATTTGGTAGTATTCATATTACTTTTGATTATTATTTACAGTTTTTCTTTTTCAGGCTAAAGGCTAACACTTCATCTGTCTGAATATAACTATGTTTTGTACCTGCTTTTGCATTTTGTTAATGATTTCAGACATCGCCTTCAGGTTTGTCTCTTACTCTGGGTGGTTCTTCCTTTATCGTTTACTTATGTTCACCATGTGTGAGTTTGTATTTATGTTCCAGAATTTTTTCTTGACTATAGTAGATTTTTCTTAACTCATTTGTTTATCTTGGATTTATATTTTTGCACTGGGTAATGCTATTTATGTGATGGGTATTTATGCCCTGGGAAGCTCAGTCTATAGTTTGGACATTTTACTATATTTAGTTGCTGCCTTGTACATGTCTCCTCTTATAGGCATCTAGGTACCCACATAGCACTTTGTCTGTTCCCTGATGAACCCACTTATCTGTAGGGGAAACGCGTCGGGACAGGGAACCTTTTGTTCTTGTCTATCTCTTTGTTTTCTTTGGTGATAGTTTTTTATTTGGTATCTGTTTTTTTGTATTTGTGTGGTGTTTTTTGGTGGCCATTTATTAGGTGTGTGTCACATAATTGAGGGACGGTATAGGGTTTTATAGGGTAGGTTCTAGTGTGGGGTCGCCCTTTTTGGGGCGGGTTCTCCGCTTTTGTTATGGTTATATGGTGTGTTAGTAGGGCATAATAGGGATTTAGCTTTTTTATTGTTTTTATTTTGTATCAATAAAAGTTAATTTTTAACTGTGTATTTAGCCTGAAGGTATCTGTATACTCGGTGTTTTTTTGTGCCTTTCAATATAAGAAATAAAGCTGTGAGTGACATCACCATCCTAGTCATTGCTGCAGCCTGTTATGGCAAATAGAGGTGGATGGTAACTAGAGAAACAAAAGCAGGAGTGAAGATCTGCTCTATGAAAAGAAGCTAAATCAGAACAGCAATGTATTAGGTAGTAGTCTTTATTTGCCTTTGTCTACACATTTAAAGCTAATCAATAAAACAGGAATACTCCTTTAAGAGAGCTATGCATAAACAAATGCATATAAACCTCACTGAAATGATGTGAAGGAGAGTGGGCCAAAATTCCTCCAGAACAAAATAAGAAACTGATAGTCATACACAAAACACTTACACTACACTACAAGTTATTGCTTTTAAAGGTGGTTGTACACGCTATTGATTCACATGGTGTATTTAATTTTTTACATACTGTTTGGCTTTTCCAGTTTGGCCTAATTTTTGTTAAAAAAAATCATAACACGGGTGGAATATGTTGTGTGTTGTTCAACTGAGTTTCTACCTAATTCTGAGACATTCTAAGGACCCAATTTTTTTTTATAATTACTGATATGTAAAACCAATTCAAAGAGAGATATGTACTTCTTTACTTCTTTCATGACTGTAGATGTAATATTTGATAGCCCTATGTTACAATTTAAAATGCAGTGTATTGATCCTGGTAATTGATTTTCAGATTTAGGTATTGGGCCAAGAAATTTTTTAAAGGAAGGGCCCATTCCCCTGGGCCACTTTTTAAATAACGGGTAAACGGGGGAAAAGGGGCCCCCGCCCGGACCAGAAAAGCTCCCTTTTTAAGGTTTGGAAAATTTGGGGGCGGGCAAGACTTTGGGGAAAATTCCAATTGGGGGCCAAGGCTTTTTATTGTTTTTGTTAAAAAATTATTTTTTGTGGGCCCCGGGGAATTGATGAAAAGGTTTTTTTTCAAACCCTTTTTTAGTAAAACGGGGAAAATTTTTTGCAAACTCAACTTTTATTATCGTAAAAATTTAAAAGAAGGTTTTTTTAAAAAATTTCCAAAAATTTCAGTTTTGGATAGGGCCCCTTTTTGCAAATTTTTTGTGAAGGGGAATTTTTTTGTCAAGGAAAAGTTTTTAAAAAAAATTTTTTTTTATAAATTTTTCCTTTTTATTATCCCATAATTCAGAAAAATTGGGTTTTTTATTTTGGGGGGTAAAAGCGGGGTTTGGGAATTGAGGACTGGATTATTTTGAAACGAATTTGTTTTTAAGGGCGGGGTTATTTGTTAGGGTGCATTTTACTTTTATTAAATTCCGTTTTTAAAAAAAATTTAAGTTAGGGGTGTTTTTTACTTTTTGCACATTTTCCACTTTTTTGTTAACTTTTTTTTGACCCCCTAAATGGGAAAAATCTGAAATTTTTTAGACCCCCATTTTTGGGCCCTTTCCTTATTTCCCCAAAAACATTTAAAGAAGGGGGGTTTTTCACTTGTGGGATTTTTTTGGAAAGGTTGCATTAAAATTTGTGGAATAAAACCCCTTTGTTCCCCCATTTTTTGTAATTTGGGGGGTTGGGCCCCCAAAAACCCCTTTTATTTGTTACAAACAGTAGTTTTTTTTTAAAAAAACTTGGGGAGTTTCAGTTTTGTATTGGGGAATTTTAAAGGAATTCCCCTTAATTTTGAGCAGGGGAAAAGGGGGGGGGGCCCAAAACCCAAAAACTTTTAAAAGGATGGGTTTTTAAAAATTTTTTTTTTTAACTTGCGAAATTTTTTTTCCTTTTTTTGTTAAAATAAGGATTTGGGGGCCCCAATTAAAAGGGGATACAGCTTTTTTAGTAAGCAGGTTATTTGTGGGTGAAAAAAATCACTTTTATTATCCGTATACATTTCAGTGGGTTTTTTTTTTCATTTTGGCGCAGTCCCCTTTGTTGTAGAGGCCCCTTGCACTTAAATGTGAATCGCAATTTTGTAGTCACCCAGGTGTATTTGTTAGGTGCAAAAATCCACTTTTTTACCCTTTTAAAAATTTCGTAGGGTTTTTTCATTTTGGCGCGTCCGGCTTGTTTGTAGAGGCATTGACTTAAATTGAATCGCAAATTTGAGTACCCAGGTGTATTTGTTGGGTGAAAAAACTCCACTTTTATTACGTAACATTTCAGATGGGTGTTTTTCCTTTGGGGGGCAGCTTTGTTGAAAGGGGCCCCTTTGCACTTAAATTGAATACGAAATTTTTGAAGTACCCAGGTGTATTTGTTAGGTGCAAAATCCACTTTTATTAATCCTTTACATTTAGATAGGGTTTTTTATTTGGCGCAGTCGCTTGTTGAAGAGGCACCTTGCACTTAAATTTTAATACTAAAATTTTGTAGTCACCGCAGGTTATTTTTAGGTTGCAAAACCCCACTTTTATTTCGTTACATTTCGATAGGTTTTTTCCTTTCCTTACATTTTGTGATAGAGGCCCCCTTGCATTTAAAATTTAATACAGCAATTTTGTATACCGCAGGTGTATTTGTTAGGGAAAAAACTCCACTTTTATTTTGTATCATTTCAATAGGTTTTTTTTTACTTTGCGCGGGGAGTTTTGTTGTAGAGGATTTGCCTTAAATTTTTAATACGAAAATTTTGTGTCCCGCAGGTGTATTTGTTAGGTGCAAAAAACTCCATTTTTAATTACCCGTAAATTTCAGAAGGTGTTTTTTTCACTTTGGCGCATTTCAGCTTTGTTGAAAAGGGGCACCTTGCACTTAAATGTGAATACGAATTTTGTAGTCACCGCAGGTTAAATTTTTTAGTGAAAAAAACCCCCATTTTATTACCATCATTTCAATAGTGTTTTTTCACTTTGG
This sequence comes from Phyllomedusa bahiana, assembly GCA_025379985.1. Classification (NCBI taxonomy): domain Eukaryota; kingdom Metazoa; phylum Chordata; class Amphibia; order Anura; family Hylidae; genus Phyllomedusa; species Phyllomedusa bahiana. The sequence continues at coordinate 7,554 of JAODAL010026032.1, forward strand.
CGCTCCAGCTTTTTGATAGAGGCCCTTTGCACTTAAATGTGAATAACAATTTTTTTAGCCACCAGGTGTATTTGTTAGGGCAAAACTCCACTTTTTTATCTGAAAAAAATTTCAGAAAAGTGTTTTTCACTTTGACGCGGGCCCAGCTTTGTTGATAGAGGACCTTTGCACTTAAATTTGAATACAGTATTTTGTTTTTGTTTGGGGATTTGGAATAGCTGTGATTTGCGTTTTTAATAAGAGTTTTTCAAAAACTTTTTCCAAACCTTCTAAAATTTTTTTCTTTTGAACATGGAGAAAAAATGCAGGTGGTAAGCGAGAAAGAGGGGGGGGTGGACATGGAGGTAGGGGTACGAAGAAGGTGCCCCTTTCAGTGCTGGCGATAACACGCATCCCAGCGGATCGTCGGTTGCAGGCCCTCAGGCTGTCATCGCGGGTCGGGGCCCCTGTGAATCTCAGTAACGAACAGGTTGCCAATCTGTTTTCATGGGGATGAACCGAATCCAGCAGTCTTACCTCCTCGTCCCCCAGTCCCGGCCACAAATGCTCATCACATCATCAGCATCCGTCCAAATGAAGGGGAAGGCAGCCCAAAAAGTAATGTGTACCCACCACTGTGGATAAAACCCTTTTTTGAAAACCTCTTTGATACAAAAGCGGTTGGGGTCAAAAGGGGGATGTTAAAAGATCAAGAGGCCCAAAAAGGGTGATTTTGTCTGCTCTGGGCGCCAGTTATGAGCCATAGAGGAGGGGAAGGAAGCCGGGCAATCGGCAAAAATCCCGGGGGTCGGAAAGCCTTGCAGTCCTCTTGCTTTTAGCCCGCAGCTCCTGGATGCAGAAAGTCGGACAAAAGTACCTTTTTTGTGATGATGATGATGAGACATTGCGGATCCTCGTGGGCTTTTCCCCAGAATTTGCTTGGGGAGCGCTTCATCACTGGACAAAGGGGAAGACGATGGGTAGTGTCAATACGGGTCCCACCCCAAAAAGGGAAAAAAGGGCGGTCGCAAAGCCGTGATAGTTCCCAGCCCGGTCAGCGGAAAAACCCCCTCCTCCTTTCGCCGTCAAAAAAGGGCCGGGGGCCTCCAAGCCCGGGCCTTCTTTGAGCAAGTCTTGATTCACCTGGATGTCATATGCCCTTTGCCGTAAAAGATAAGTAGAGGGAAGAATCTTAGGTGTTTAACCCCCCAACATGTCTATAACATCAGCGAATGCAGAGTTGAAATGGAGGCAACACTTGGCCCAAAAAAAGGCCCGACCCTTGCCCGGGGTTCCCAAACCCCTGTACACCCTCTGTCTCCCCTCCTCCTACTCGCCACCCCCAAGCGTTCCTCGCTGCCCCGTCTCTCAGAGTCTGATCAGGGATCGCCTCCGCTTCAGCCTCCACGCGCCCGAATCCACTGCCCACCAGAAACCCATCCTACCACTTCTCCTTCCCAGTTTGACGACCGCACGCCCTACACGGCCAGTCTATCGCCCCCTTTGTCTTCCGGTTTTGGGGGCAGAAGAAACCCTTTTAACCCCAAAACCCTCCAAAGCCAAAACTGAATGTGGCATTGCCGGTTTTGGCCCCGGAAATGTTGCCCTTTCCGTCTGGGGGAACAGAAGGGGTTCCGCCAGTCATGGCCCTTCCTGCCCCAATACCCGAGCCGAGCAGGCATTTCTTTGCCCGAAAAAACCGTCCCGCCCCGGGCCAGCCACGTTCATCTAAAATTTTTAACGCGGTTGGGCTGCATCTGTGTCCGGAAAAATCCATCTGACCCCCGAAAATGGACTAGTAAGCCGGCCCAAAGGGCCCCTATACTCTGTGACAGCTCACTGGTGAGCTGGGTGGGTGTCTCTGGTGGGTCTCAGGCTTGGGGCCCGCTCTTTAAAAACCCCAGGGGTGGTGGGAGGGTTCTTTCCCCCCCAAAAGGCCCCTTTTGGGGGATCAGGGCCCAGAAAACCACCCTTTTTTGAAATTTTAATCTTTTTTGGGAGCCCGTCCCCCACGGGTCAGGAGCTGTGGCCGGCTCTCCCCCAACGAGCCCTGAGCACTGGCTGGGTGAAAAGGGAACCTGTGCCAGGCAAGGGGGTTTGGGCGATAAGGGCGATATCTTTTGGGCCCGCCCTTAAGATGGGGTGGGCGGGAGCACTTTCCCTTGCCTGGAAATTTGTCTTTAACCTCGCGTCCAAAAATTTTCAAAAGCGCTCCCCTTTCTGGACTTCCTCTGTAAAAGGGCCCCGGGAGGTTTTTCCTGGGGTTCCCCTTCCCGGGCCCGTTCGCCCAACCCGCTTCGCCCCGAAAGGGGCTGCTTTTGGGGCCAGGTTCCCGGGCTGGCCTCCCCGAAACCCCGTTTTTCCATTTTTGAGTTGGCAAAGCGGGAATTCCACCCCCACTTTGCCCCAGCGATTGTGGCAGCAGCGAAATCCCCATTACACAGAAATGAAGTTGACACAAAACCCTGAAAAGAAAAGCAGTGGGACCCTGGGGTTTTGGGAGCCCCCGAAGTGGAGGCGGTGAAAGAGCCTGAAACCACCCTTTGCCATTTTTTGAAAAGCCCCCCCAAAAATGGCAGTGCGGGACAACCCCTTGCCCAGAATGAGCATTGTTGGATTTTAGTTCTGGAAGATCTTTGGGAAACCACTCTGAAACATCGGGGTCCCCCCCAAAGCGACGGAGGAGGAGACAGCCCCACAGATGTGGACAAGAGCCTTTCTCCCCCGTCGAATCCAAAAGGGGCCCGACATTTTTCACAATTTTAAATCGGCCCTTTTTGGGCGTGGTTGGGGGTCCAGGGTTTATTGAAAGGGCCGGCGCCTCAGCTTTTCGGGGGTGCATCATCTGAGGCAAGTCAGGTCTGTGTTGAAGCTGTGCCGGGGAAGAGGAGGAGGAGGAGGGGAAAGGTTTTCCCTTAGACACCGACTTACCGACGTCCCGGGGCCTTTGGAAAGGGGTTTGGGCGGGGGAATTTAAAGGCGGAGGGGGAAAAATTTGAGGAAGATAAAGTTTGTATTTGCCCCTCGACCCAGGGGGTTTGGGAAAAAATCAAGGCTCCATCTCTCACATGAGTGTTTTGGTGCTCCATTTTTTTCCCCACATGATCCTTTTGCATTAAGGCCATCAAAAAAGAAAAAAAACAGTTACTGGGGGCCCACCCTCCTGGATCCCCGTAAAAAAAAAAATTTGCACTTTCCTTCCCCCCACCCAAATAGAGGGGTTTAAAAAGCAGGAAAAAGGGGGAAACCCTTTCCGAAATTTATCAACTGGGGCAAACTGTTGCGTTGCTTCCCAAAAGTTTCTTCAAAAGTCACGGTGGAACAACATTTAGCGACGTGACAGCATAGAGTGCCCAAATAGCCGTAAACGGCCCGCAGCAGGCAAGGGTGGGAGAAGCCTAAAGGGGGGGGCCCCTGGGCAATCCCTTTTTTTACCCCCCTCACCAACGGGAAAGCAATGCAGGGCACACATCCAAAAACACAGGACCCGCCCTTTAAAATCATGGTGCCCCCCTATCGTGTCTCAAAAACCGATGTTTTTTTTAATTTTGTTTCCCGTACCCAAAAAGATTTTGGGTATCCAAAATGGATGAATTTGGGCCCCAGCTCGTCGCCTGCATAGAGGTGTTGTCCTGCCCAGCAGGCCCGCCCTCATATCTGAGCGGGACCTTCAGCACAGCCCGGAGGAGCATTTTCAGACAAACCATCCGGCTTTCCACAGATAATGGGATCGTTTTACATTTATCAAAATGAACAGGCATGGAAACTTGGGTTTATGTTTGTGCCCCAATTGCCGAGGGGCACCGAAAATTTGTTGCCGGGCTACTTCACATCACTCTTCAAACGAAATGGTTCCCCTTTAAAACTTTTTTTTTAAAATTATCATTTCTACTACCCAATTTTTTTTTCTCATTTCCCAACCCTTCATTTTGGTGGTTTTGCTGTGAGGGGAATGTAAAAGACAGCAAGGTTTCATTTACAAAAAACCCTATTCATTTACTCACTTTGGGCGGGCAGTAATGAATTTTGAATGCTTTCTTTTTTTTTACTTGGCGCCGACATTCCAGTTTTTAAAATTAGATATAGAAAAAGGTTTTAGAATAAAACAGTTTTGAAGATTTTTGGGTTCATTACATAGAGGGTTAACGCGCCTAAACCCTTTGTATGGGCAATTAGTGAATGCGCCAAACTTTCGCATTTGCTTATGTAATGCGCCAAAAATCGTCGTATTCTAAAACCCAGAATCACAAAAATTTTGAGCATTGAAAAATTAAGGAGGGCACATTATGATTTCCCAATGCTTACTTTTTTTTTTTCTTGGCCCCCCAAACCCCGAGTTCCTTAAAAAGATAAAGAAGAGTGTAGGGAAAACAAAAGATTTTTTTGGCACATTTCCTTTTAAACTTAAATGCGCCCGTTTTTGGGGCATTACATTCTATGCCCATAAAAAATTTGGCGCTTTTAAATCTATGTAAAAGCGGGCAAAAAAAAAAAAAATTTTGGGCTTTTACACTCTTCTATATCTTTTTAAAAACTGTGGTGGGCGGCGCCAAGAAGTAAAAGTACCCCATTCGAATTCCCTAATTTCGCCCCTTCCATCTTTTGAATTTTTCGCCCCTTTTCAAAAGGTTTTTTGGGGGCAGTTGCTGTGAAATACAGATATAATCTGGTCCTTTTGGAAAAAAGAAAATGTGGGCCCTTTAAGTGGCATTTTTAACCCCCAAAATTTTTTTAAAAGTGGCTGTTGGGGTCATTTTTTTTTAATTTTTTTTGGTTTTATGGTGCTGGGGAGATTAAAAGCATAATCATGGTCCTTTGGAAAAGAAATTGGGTTTTAAGTGGCATTTCTCCCCCTCCCCAAATTTTTTTTTCAGGGCTGAGAAGTCATTTTTTTAATTTTTTTGGGGGTCATTTTCTTTAAAAAGCAGCAAACTACCGGTTTTCCCCATTTTAAAATTTTTTTTGTTTCTAACAGAAATTTTTTCTTTACAATTGTCAGAGTGGCTCAAGGGGGCCCCTGTTTTGAATTTTTGGGGGGGGTTTTTTCTGTTTACATGCAGCTTTTTAAATACAGGTCCCATTATAAAAAAATTTTGCTTCAAACAGACATTTGGTTCTTCACAATTTTTCCCAAAAATGGCTCAAAGGGGGATGGGGCTGTCAGAAACAGGAATAGGTAGGGCCCCTGTTTTAAAGGAAAACATTTTTTTTTTTTTGCCAAAAAAGACTTTTTTTGCAAATCTTTAACATAGTAGCAATCCCCTTTTTTGAGGGCAAAACCCCTTTAATACAAATTAAAAAAAAAAAAAACAAAGACGTTTTTGGGGGTTTCAAACCCCATTTTAAAAAAGTGTTTTCATAGAAAATTAAAAATACTAAAAAAAATTGCATGTACAAAAATAGCTGGTTTCAAAAATTTCCTTTGAATTGTAAAAATGGGGGGTACAGGAAGGGCTTGACCCCGATGTAGGGGTTTTTCAGAAAGGGAAGGGGTTATGGAGCACCGACACAGAACAAAAAACAGAGACCATTTCCCCCAGGGCGGGTTTAAATAAAAAAAAAAAAGAATGCCAAGGAAAAAAAGGGGGCCTGGGTGGAAAAAAGGGGAAAGTCAACCACCAGAATTTCCAAGTGAAGCCCAAATTGGCCCCCACTTTTTAATTTGGGGGGCAAACGCTTTCCCAGGTCCCTTTACTTTGTACTGAGGAAGGCTGGGGGGACTACCTCACACTTCTGCTTCCGGGACTCTGATAAACACGATTTTTTCGCTGCTTTGCTAAGGGTCATTTTTTCCATGTTAATAATGACGGGCCTAGCCCGGGGGTTCCACCGCATCCAATGTAAAATCCGGCCCTGGCAGCTGAACCTGCTTTTTAATAGAAGACAGACTTTTTCCTCGGCTCTCCCCGGGGACCCCACTGTAATTTTGGCCCTGGCAGCCCGAACCTCCGTGTTTTTAAAGATGGCTGCGGGGGCCCCTGGCTCTCAAACCCTTAGGGGGAATCAGGAGGGGCTTCAAATTTCTTTTAAAAAAACAATTTTGAAAAAGGTTTATTTTTTGTGAGGTTAAGTAGTGTCAAAAAGGGCCCAGGGCTTGACACAAAAAAGCCAAATTGAGGCTTAAAATTTTTTGGGGCTGGATTCACTATTGGCCCCATCAAATTTGATTCCCCGGGGGTCTGTTTCCCCAATCACAGAAAAAGGGTTGGAGGAAAAATGAAACCCTTGAATTGATTGGCTGAATCAGTCTCAGAAACCAGGAGGGCAAAATTTTCTCTCAACTAAAAAGTGTTTTGGGGGTTTATTAGGACTTTTTTATTTTCTTATTGGGTGGTGGACGAAATAACACCATCTCACGTGTAAAAAAAAACCTTTAAAAAAATGCAGGGAGGGGTGTTGGGTTTTATTGTTTTTCACAACTTGAAAAAAAAAACAAAATGAAATAATGTAAAAATAAAAAAAAAATTCCCTAAAAAATTCCTTTTAAAAAAAAATGTCAGTTTTTCCAAAAAAAATTTTTTAAATGACAGTCACTGTACAAAATAGCAAATTGCCACTTTGTGATCTTTTGGGGGTTTAAACAAAAGGTTTTTTAAAAGTCATGCTGTTGGGCCCGGGACCCGGTATGGTCAATGTCTAGTGAAAACTAAAATGGTTGGGTTTAAAGACTCCTTTTTCCGGGACTTTTTTTTAAATTGGGGGTTTATGCCCGGGGTTTTGGGGGTCATGCTGTGGCCCAGGACAGGTATAGTCAATGTTCCCGTTCAACAAAAAAGGTGGGTTAAAAAATCCTTTTTTCCCGGACTTTTTTTAAACTGTGGGTCAGAAAAGGGTTTTAAAGGTCAAATTTTGCTTTAAAGGGCCAAAATATAGTCAAAGGGCCAGTTCAAACTAAAATGGTGGTTTTAAAGACTCCTTTTTCCCCACTTTTTAATCTGTGGGTCAGGGCAGGTTTTAAAGGCAAATGGGTTTCAGGGGCAGGTTATTCCCAAAGTCCAGTTTAAAATAAAATGGTGGTTGAAAGACCCCCTTTTTCCGGCACTTTTTAATCTTTGGGTCAGACAGGGTTTTAGGGGGCATTTCTTCCCTTTCCAGGACAGGGAAAAATTCAATGTCCCCGTTCCAATAAAAAAGTTGGTTTTAAAAAACATATTTCCTTCCCGGCACTTTTTAATTTTGGGGGGTGATTCAGGTTTAAGGGAAAGCTGTGGTTTTCAAGACAGGGAAAAGTCCCCCAAAGGTCTGTGACTTTTTTTTTTGTGGCTTTTATAACCAAAATGTGTTTTCCAAAAATGTGGGACGTATCCATTTGACTGTTGTGGATGTTAATTTTTCCCGCTTTTTCCAGCCCCCGTTTGGGTTTTAAGGAAAAGAAGTGTTTTTCCTTCCCCTAGACTTTAAATTTTCATCGGCGATAAAACTATTATCGACTATCGGAAATCGTCTTTTATAATTGCCGATATCGGGCTATGAAACCCCTGCGTAGTCGACGTTTTAATTTGTCATCACTAGTGTGGATTAGTACATGTGTAACAGGTCATCAACACTATTATAGGCAGAGGTAATAAGCTATACCAGAGCATATTTTAGACTGTTACGTACTCTACCATGACAGCCGGCAAGGGTTTCAGAGTAGTTTGGGGGCAAGGGAAGGGATTGTAAGGGTGCTCATAAAGATGTCAATGGGTGCAGGGGGGGGGCGCTCTATACAGTTTTTGTTGGGGGCGGCTGCAGCATGCACAGCAGAGGGATAATTGACCTCCGTCACCCCCTCCTTCCCTGTCCCCCCACCCGATTCCCCATGGTCTATCCAGCTTTCCAGGGAAGCAGAGAGGCAACCCCTTCTTTAAAAGCAGGCAGCCAGCTTTTCTGTTTGCATGCTGTGGGGGATGTCACCCAGCTCTCCCAGGTGCTGAATAACCTATCTATGCATTTTGGGGGAAACTTTTGTGATGCCCCCTCCCCCACACCGGGCATCCATCTTTTCTGGATACGTGTTGTGGGGGATGTCACCCAGTTTTCTCGTACGCTGAATAAGCTATCCAGCATACAGAAAAGCTGAGTGACACCCATCCTTCCCCCCAGCTGGGGCCCCCGATTTTTGGTTTTTCTTTCTAAAGGGGTTTTCACCCCCCAAAATTTTTTAGGTTTTTGGGAATTTAATTTCCAATTTTTAACATCCCCGGGGAAAATTTGGGTTTTTGCCCATCCCCCCAACATAGACATCCAGAAAAGCTGTTTGTCCCCGAATAGAGGTAGGTTTCCATTTAGGTTTCCCTGGACCCCTTTTTCCCCCCCGTGGGGGGATGCCCCATCTGTAGGGTGGTTTCTCTTTTTTTTTTCCCCTTTTTTAACTTTCAAAAGGATTTTTGGAAATACAACAACCAGGCCCTTTCATCTATTGCTTTAATAAAATATTCAACGAGGGCTAGTATCAGGGAGTGTTTATTTAAATAAATTGTTATTTTCTGTGTTTTTAGATAGACGTCTCTTCATTACTATCACTGGCAGGGCAGTTGTTAGGGCAGTAGAGCTTGTACTGCCATACGGGGCCTGGCCACTCTGTGAAGCAAGGGGGGCTTGTGGCCGCTGGCAGGTACTGCCCCGTTGCTTCACAGTATCGGAATTGTATTCATGTTCTTGCAACTTGCATACAATTCAGATGAACGGCAGGGCAGAGAGAGCTGTGCGCTCCCTGACCCTGACGTAGATTGGTGTGCAGGCGACGTGAGGAAGTGACGCCATTGCACTGCCTCGGCAGATTCTTGTTCTAGGCCCAAAGCTTGAAGCACCAGGTTTGGAGACAAGAGCAGACGGACTCGCGGGAGAGCGAGGAAAGGTACCTGCTTACTGGGGGCCACAATTTTCCTACTAGGGCACCGATACTATTGGTCTGGGTATACTGGGTAACATTATAGTGGTATTAGCCACCATATGGTAGTGACATGTGGCGGTATCATTTGGTCCTTATATATTGTTATTGATATTATTGGTCTTGGTATTCTGGTTTGCTCAGCAACATTATAGTGGTATTAGTCACCATATGATAGTGACATGTGGCAGTATTATTTGATTCTTGTATATTGTTGTTATTGGTATTTGGTTTCAATGTGGATAAATGTAAGGTTCTGCATCTGGGTAGAAATAATCTACAGGCATCATATGTCCTAGGGGGAGAAAAACTTGGAGAATCGCTTGTTGAGAAAGATCTGGGCGTTCTTGTAGATCATAGACTACAGAACAGCATGCAATGTCAATCAGCTGCCTCTAGGGCAAGTAAGATATTGCCGTGTATTAAAAGAGGCATGGACTCGCGGGACAAGGATGTAATTCTACCGCTGTACAAAGCATTGGTGCGTCCTCACTTAGAATATGCTGTTCAGTTCTGGGCCCCAGTTTATAGAAGAGATGTAATGGAGCTAGAGAGAGTACAAAGACGAGCAACCAAACTTATAAGGGGAATGGAGCATCTTAGTTATAGTATATAGTATATATAGAGGAGAGTAGAATTGAACTTATTTAGTCTTGAGAAAAGACGGCTTCGGGGGGACATGATTAATTTATATAAATATATAAATGGTCCCTACAAAAAAGTATGGGGAAAAATTATTTCAAGTGAAGCCCCCTCAAAAGACAAGGGGACATTCCCTTCGACTAGAGAAAAAAGGATTCAATCTCCAGAGGAGAAGAACGTTCCTCACTGTAAGAACTGTGAATCTGTGGAATAGCCTGCCTGAGGAGCTGGTCACAGCAGGAACTGTAGAGAGTTTCAAGAAAGGCTTAGATACCTACCTGGAACTAAAGAATATTATGCATACGTAGCTATGTAAAATTCTGGATCCTGGCTGGTGGAGGCTCCGGGGTCAGAGATATGGTCTCCACTAGAGCAGATTGGTTCTTGCCTTGTGGGTTCCAGGGCATTAACCAGTGGTGAGGCTGGGCTTAAAGTCCTTGTCTCTCTCCCTCACCCACTTTTTCCCCACCCTTGGTTGAACTTGATGGATACGTGTCTTCTTTCAACTGTACTAACTATGTAACTATGTAACTATGTATTATTGGTCTGCGTACTCTGGTTTGGTCATATTATAGTGGTGACACGCAGTGATCATGTGGTGGTATTTGCTGCCTCTTGTATATGTACTGACCAGCACAACATAGATAAACTGTACGTTGTAAAATCCAACAAAAGCTAAATTCAAAAACAATGACACAATTGCAAATTTTTTCTTGTTCAACCCCCCACCCTCCCCTCAATTTTTCTTTCTTTCTCTGATGGCATCCCTGATCACTGGGGCTTGGTGTCAGCCAGGTTACAGTCAGAAGGCCAACCATCTAATGAGGTGGTCCGCTTCTGGGACAACTGCGGGCTGGTATTTTTGGTGTTGGAAGGCACCAATATCCATAGACTTTCCTATCCTGATAGTATGAGGCTGCAATTGCTGGTTTTACCTTGGCTGGTTATGAAAAATGGGAGGACCCCCACAGTGTTTTTATTTTTTTTTTTAAATTAGTTCATTTTAGATTTTTAATGAAAAAATAAAAACAAAATGACATGGGGGTCCTCCATTAACCAGCAAAGGAAAAACTTGCAGCTGTAGGCTGAATTTATTAAGATGGAAAGGTCCATGAATATTGGTCCTTCCCACCATAAAAATACCAGCCTTCAGCCGCCCCAGAAGCAGACCTCATCACGTTAGATGGTCCTCCTTATAACAGTAACCTGACTCTTCCCAATACTCCTGGTGCATTTGGCTACTGGAGTAATAGCAATAGGGGTTAGTGTCAGTCTTGAGGTGACGAATAACATCTTTGACTGACACCAAGCCCCAGCACTAGTAATTAAGAGGCCTATGTCAGATACCTCCATTAGTAACACTGGAATAAAATGGTAAAAAAACACATAGAAACAAGAAAAACCTATTTATTTAAATAAGAACTCCCCGACACCAGCCCTCGTTGACCTTCTTACTAAACAAATAGATACAACACTGGTTCAGCATAGTCCAACAAATGCAATAGTATTAGTCTTAAACTCCATCCTCTGCACCCCTGAAGGTTATGGTTGTGACTGATCATCTAGGGGTACAGGGGATGGAGTCCAGGCCACAGCCACACCACAGTCTCTGAAGCATTGGTCATCTGCCTCCCCCTAAGATATTGTGCCTGTTAGCTGTATCTGTACCTGCTCTCTCAACCTTGTGGCCTAATGCCAACATGAAAACAACCCCCAACTAACACTTTATCACCCCTTACCTCCTCTTATCGCCCTAGTGTCCCCTTAGTCCACCTATCACCCCCTCGGGAGTTTGTACAGAGGTGGGCAACATCTAGAGAGGTGCTGGAAAAGTGAGGCGCCTAAGATGTTTGTGTGGTTAATTCTGCACGGATGAGTCATGGCCGGGAGAAGATTTCATGGCGATCTGGATCAAATGGAGAAAAGAAAAGAGAAGGACTCCCATCAGAGAAGATGTCTCCTGCGAGCCACTGTATATATGTCTGCAGAGCTTGCGCACAACTGCTGTCTACCCCATATGATAACGGCGATATTATTCAGTCACTATGTGGTGGTGATACATGGTCATGGTGTGGTGGTATTATTTAGTCACTATGTAATGGTGATAGGTGTCATGGTATGGTAGTACTCAGGCACTATGTGGTGGTAATATGTGGTCATGTTTTTGCAGTATTATTCAGTCACTATGTGGCGGTATTATTCAGTCAATATGCGGTGGGGATATGTGGTCATCGTGTTGTGGTATTAGTCACTATGTGGTGGTTATATGTGCCATGTTGTGGTAGTATTCACTCACTATGTGTTGTTAATAAGTGGTCATGGTGTTGTGGTATTATTCACTCACTATGTGGTGGTGATATGCGGTCATCGTGTTGTGGTATTATTTAGTCACTATGTAATGGTGGTATGCATCATTGTGTGGTAGTATTCACTCACTATGTGGTGGTAATATGTGGTCATGGTGTGGTGGTATTATTCACTCACTATGTGGTGGTGATATATGGTCATGATGTGGTATTATTCAGTCAATATTTGGTGGTGATATGTGTCATGGTGTGGTATTATTCGGTCACTATGTGGTAGTGGTATGTGGTCATTGTTTAGCGGTATTATTCAGTCTCTATGTGGTGATGATATGGTGTGGTAGTATTATTCAGTGGTGGTTGTAAGTGGTCATGGTGTTGTGGTAATAGTCACTGGGTTGTGAATTGTGGTCACAGTGCAGTGGTGATATGTGGTCATGGTGTTGAGGTATTATTCAGTCACTATGTGGTGGTGATATGTGGTCATCATGTGGTGGCATTATTTAGTCACTATGTGGTGGTTATATGTGTCATGGTGTGGTAGTATTCTATCACTATGTGGTGGTAATATGTGGTCAAGGTGTAGTGGTATTATTCACTCACTATGTGGTTATGATATATGGCGGTATTATTCCGTCACTACGTGGTGGTGATATGTGGTCACGGTGTGGAGGTATTATTCAGTCACTATGTGGTCATGACATGTGGTCATGGTGTGGAGGTATTATTCAGTCACTATGTGGTCGTGATATGTGGTCATGGTGTTGTGGCATTATTCAGTCACTTTGTGGTAGTGATATGACTAATGGTGTGGTAGTGTTATTAAGTATTTATGTGGTGGTAGGTGGACGTGATGTGGAGATATTATTCAGTCACTATGTGGTGTTGATATATGATCAACATGTGGTGGTATTAGTCACTATGTGGTGGTTATATGTGTCATGGTGTGGTAGTATTCAATCATTAGGTGGTGGTAATATGTGGTCACGGTGTAGTGGTATTATTCACTCACTATGTGGTTATGATATATGGCGGTATTATTCAGTCACTACTTGGTGGTGATATGTGGTCCTGGTGTGGAGGTATCACTCAGTCACTATGTGGTTGTGATATGTGGTCATGGTGTTGTGGCATTATTCAGTCACTTTGTGGTAGTGATATGCATAATGGTGTTGTAGTGTTATTCAGTCTTTATGTGGTGGTGGTATGTGGTTATGGTGTGGCGGTATTATTCAGTCACTATGGTCATGGCGTGGTGGTATTATTCAATCACTATGTAGTGGTGATATGTGTAATGGTGTGGTAGCATTATTCAGTCACTATGTGGTGGTGGTATGTGGTCCTGATGTAATAGTATTATTCACTCACTATATGGTTTTTGATATGAGATCATGATGTGCCGGTATTTGATCTCTGTATAGCAGTATCGTTGATCATATTAGTCATGGTTTTGTCAGTAACAGTACGATGATATTTCCTCTTGTATAGTGGTATTATGTGGTGACCGTATAACTATATAGTGGTATCATCCATAGAACATTATCTTACAGCTATTTATATAATATATATTGCTTTATATAAATACATCTTTATAGACCCCAGTTACGTCGCTGTTGTGTTGGTGCTGGTCTGCTGGAGGGGCAGGGCATGATTATGTTAGGTGGGGATGTGGTTAGAGACATAGCCTGATGTTTTCCTATTTGCAATCTTTAAAAGATGGGAGGTATGTGCATACACCGTATATGACGCACAGCAGACATGGCACAAGTCTCCAGTGCAGGAGTCTCTGTTCACATGATGGCATTTCTTCTTAATGGGGTTTTGCCACCATGTAATGTTGATGTGGGAACCTCCAAAATGGGTATTTAATCACTTTTCTAAATATATGTGATTAAAAAAAGTGAAAACTCTGAGAGCTACAGCATTTCTCAATCTCCCTTGGTTACCACAAAGCTTCCCCTAGTAATGACAGAGGAGCTGAAAGGCCGCGCTTGCGTGAATCACTTCTTATCTGATGACAGGCAAAATGAATGGTCTTTTAAGGCACCGGGTAGCAATATGTTTTCTTTTGTATACAGAATAACTAGCTTTAGTGTTATTAGATCCCTGCTTTATCTGATGAAGAAGCTTTCAAGCTGCTGTGTAGAATAGGTGTTCTCTTTTGTATACAGAATTCACAAGTTATAGTTTGATTATTTGAGTGAACATGTCACAGGATCCCCTTATGCAGGGCTCTGTGCTCTGGCTGTGTGTGTCTGTGTGCGTCTCTGTCAGCTCCGTGATTTGTTTACATTACATTAGCTTCTTAGCAGATAAGGTTTCTCCTGACAGTGCCGTGTATGAGCCTGTGTCTTGCTGTATTGAATCCACTGTTGTACTGTTTATTAGTTCACTTAAGTTTTGAGATGCTCCCTTGGATTCCTCACTCACCCCTCCCCTCTCCCTCTCTTCACTGCAGCTTCATGACTCAGCATGATTTGTTGACATTCTGCCTGGGCTAAGCTGAAAGGTAAGAATCTTTGTCTCTCGGCAAATCCCCTTTAAGCTGTGATGCATCTAGCCAGACCCTGCACTCTTTTGGCTGCAGAGGGCTACAGGTATGTTTTCTACTCTTTATCACCGTACAGAGAGCGGAAGTGGTGGAAGGATATGGAATACGGTCAGTCTCCCACACTAACCATGAGCTGCTCCAGCTCACTTTCCAACTTCATGCGCCAGGTCCTTGAGGTGCAGTGTTTTACGCATTGCCTGCTCTCTGGGTGTTGTAGGTGTTCATGACAGTGTTCTGATTTTATGGGGCATGACTTAGTGGGTGACTTCAGCTCAATGAGCCATGCCCTATAAGTCCCTGTTCGTAACTAGGGGACAGACGCAAGTCAGGTCGACTTAAATCAGGGATTGTCTGTATTTGATGTCTCAAAAATACAATCCTATATCATAAAAACTTTACCTTAATTAATAACATTTAATTTCTCACTGGTCTCTGTCATCAGTTATAATAGGTTCAAAGTCATATGGCATAAGCAAACCAATATGTTAAAGACATGTTATGCTGACTTTCATTCACTACATGGTCTTCATAGGAAACAGGCTGTAGGGATATCATAACTTCTATACTTTCTCTAAAATATGTGCTATCTGAAACCCTGACAGCGTTCATATAGTGGCACATTACCCTGAAAATAGTGACCCCTCAACCACACTGGAACCTATCCCTTACAATGAATAATGTTAAATAATATATAATGTTGTGAGCCATGGGATAAGGCGTGTATGTTATGGTGGGGCCAGCTGGTACTTTAGTTTCACAAACTGTAGTTAGTGTCGTCACAGTGGCTGGAGTGAGCGCTGGACCCTTAACACTTCCCCTGTGTCCACCACAATTGTCAATGGAAGAGTTTGCACAGTTAGAGGCAAGCTGGAACCCCCAGAGCAGAGGTGTCTTAACAGCACTATGGGCCCCCGGGCATAGCAGTGCAGTTGGCCCTGCCCAAATACATGCCATCACCCTAGGCCATGCCTCTAGCCACGCCCAAGCATACCCATATTATCACGCCACTTATGTCTGGACACCAGCAGCCTACAAGACTAATTGGCAGGGCAGGGAGCCTTTGGCTTCCTTCTCCACCATGGTTTTTAACTGTTTGCACATCCTAAAAACACACAAACAGTTAAATTAGCAAAGCCAACCAATAAATTCAGGGTATGTTTCTTGTATTCCTGTGACATATATACACCACTTGGGGCCCTTATACTTGTGGGGCCCCCGGGCAACTGCCTAGTGTGCCCAATGGAAAAGATGGCCCTGCCCCAGAGCATGCCCATAGTAGTGATGTCTGGTGTCGGGGTGCCCGTGATGTAGCTGAAATTCAGATAACAGCCGGACACTCGTGAACTTTTCACGCTGCACTTCTTTACTGAACATGGTTTACAAAATAGTAATGGTAGATTACAGTCCTTCTTTAAGGCATAGTAGGGTAAGTTTCCTATGTTTGCATATGAGAGGAGATGTTCACCTTGCATGTTATAAACAGGGTTAGTGTCTCTTATGGCAATTGGGTACAGATGACTTCATGTACTGTATAAGATATAGTCCAAGCAATACTTCACTGAAGAAGGAGCCTTCACGGGTTGGGTCCCTGTGGGAAATAAACAGGCTTAAGTACTTACTTCATTGAAGATGCAATATAATTGTCCCCTCAGTGTGGACTGGATGGATACAGGGAGTTGTAATACTTGTGATGCCGTATAGTTTCACCGTACGCAACTTAACAGGAGCATCTGTGGAGCCTACTGTCCTCTCACTTGGCTAGGCAAGGACTCAATAGACAATCACTGCCTGGACTAGGAAAGGACTCAATAGACCAGAACTGCCTGGACTAGGACTGGACCAAACCCAGTTGGTTCCAGCCTGGTGTGTTGTGGGGGCGGAGCTTGGAGATTCCTCTTATATGTTTCCAGTAGCAACTGATATTGATTAATTGTGAACACCGAATTCGCATATACATACATTGGCCACTATGGGACAGCAAAGTGCAAAGCAAATTGCACAATAACTAATCCTTAGTGTAGGCACATAACCAAAGCATTATAAACACATTACTATCAATTAATATATATATTCTGAGATTAAACAAGATCGCCTTTGATGAGGTACCCCAGTACCCTTTCTACTGCTGCTGAGTGAAATGGTTGTTGTATGGCAGTGGATCTGGTACATTGTGTCCCTATTCTTGTGAGTTAGAAAAGGTATAATGCATTAATAGTAATGTGCTTATAATGCTTTGGTTATGTGCTTACACTGAGGATTAATTATTGTGCAATGTGCTTTGAACTTTGCTGCCACCTAGTTTTATATATAGTTTTACAAGATCGCCTCTGATGGGGTCATAGGACACTTCTTTTGGATATAAAACAGGCCATACACCACTGGATTGGTGGAAGCTGATACATAGGTTTCTTATTAAGGTTGCAAAATGAAAATTAACACAACCACAACAACAAAATTAAATCCTTGCCTGGCTGGTGCTTACTAAACAATAAACGTCCCTCTTTCACAACTGGAGGAATTTTCCCTACCAGCTTGTCACGTACACGCTCACCAGCACGTGACTGGGGGCCACTGTAATGGAGCGGATTTATTTTCACATGTGCTCACCTCTCACTCAGGTAGCGAATCAAGCATAAATCACACCCCAAGACAGTTCCAGCACCCCAAAATTACCCGCTGCCACCACCTTCCTTCAGTACTCAAAAAGGAAATCAGATGGAAGGACTCTGATTCCAAAAAGATACTTAAGAACACTTAAAAAATGCTTACAGGGTTACCTCACTGCTCTCCAGTAGCTACAAAAAAACCCACTCCTTCAAGGCGACAAGAACTGAACTTATTAATTGTAATTTTAATATTAAACGATTTACCGTGCTTACATAGAAAAAAATACAATAACAATGACTATGACATACGTATCAAACAGTTATAAAATGAAAGGGATAACTTAAAAAAGCCCTTATCTTACAAGTCTTGACTTTCAGATCCCGGGTAAGGATAAGATGGAACAAGCTCAATCCAGGATTGACCCCAACTATGTAATAAAGAGCTCCCCTTGGACAAGGGGTTCTTATACCCTACTCAGCCATCTCAGGTTTCCTCACCTCCCTCATAACTATGCTTCATTTCACTTGCTGGAAGATATAACAAGGTGGGTGGACCCTTGATGTCTAATGAGGGGTTGTTGCTTACTATCCCCACTAGAAGGCAATCACGGACTGTGCTTCTGCGTTGACAGATCGATGAACTCTGTCCATTCATGGACCAGTTTTTATGACTGGCAATATGTCAGAGGTCAGCCATGCCTTATAAGATGCTCTCCTTTATTCAAGTAGTGATGGCACTTATGTATACATAACAGGTCGTAAAACGTAATAAATATGGATACAGCCCATGTTATACAAACAAGGGGGTAATAGAACTGTCAAAAGAGACTGGTGTGAGGTTTTGCAGACCTATGCTACAAATTCCATTCCCAAAGCAGGGTGATGGTCATTGAGCTGTGGCAATATGGACAATACAAGCAAGGCTGAATACCACTACCAAATACACATAATGCATAAATACAATTCCTATGACAGTTATAAGCAGACCTTATGATAATATCATCGGACATTGTCCTCACACAGCTTACAAAAGAGAAAAAGCAACGTCCTCCTTAATCACACTGTTCTCTCACACAGACTGACCTTCCGTGTCCCCAAGCAGAGAGCACTAACTTCCCTTCTGGCTCCCCTTAAGTATCCACAAGGTGCACTAATTCAACAGGTGAGAGTGCTCTGCTCCTTTACATAGGAGAGGAATCTAGGAGAAATATACTTCCCTTTACAACTAAAACATACTATCACCGGCCACATCTTAATCAGGTCACCTGCTAGTAAGGTTGGACCCCCTTTTGGGCCTTCTAATTTGCCACAATTCTTCGTGGCATAATTCCACAAGGTGTTGCAACGATGCTCATTTGGTACCTAGGGGCCAAAGAGTGCCAAGAAAAACTTCCCCACAACCTGACCCACCACCACCGCCCGAACCGTTATATCAAGGCAGGTTTGGATCCTTTGCTTCATGTTGTTGCCCGCAAATTCTGACCCTACCATCCAAATGTCGCAGCAGAAATCGAGACTATAGACCATGAACGTGTTTTTTTTCCAATCTTTTACTGTAAAATTCGATGAGCTTGGGCAAATTGGAGCCTCATTTCCTGTTCTTAGTGAAAGGAGTGGCACCCGGTGGTCTTCTGCTGCTTAGCCCATCTGCCTAAAAATTCAGCCGCCGTACTGTGCGTTCAGGTGTTCTCTTTGCGCTACTGGTTGTAATGGGTGGCTATTGAGTCACTGTTGCCTTTCTACAGCTCGAAAAACAGTCTGCCCATTCTCCTTTGACCTCTGGCTATCAACTAAGGCATTTCGCCCACAGACTGCCGCTCACTGGATGTTTTTTTTTTGCGGACATTCTTTTGTAAACCCTAGAGTGGTAGTGCGTGAAAAATCCCAGGAGATCAGCAGTTTCTGAATACCAGACCAGCCCTTCTGGCACCAACAACATGCCACGTTCAAAGGCACTCAAATCACCTTTTTCCCCATACGATGCTCGGTTTGAACTGCAGGAGAATTGTCTTGACCATGTCTACATGCCTAAATGCACTGAGTGTCCGCCATGTGATTGGCTGATTGGAAATTAAGTTGTTAACGAAGCAGTTGGACAGGTGTACCTAATAAAGTGGCCGGTGAGTGTATATGGGGTCTATATCTATTTCTTCCTCCTGAAGTCTATATCTATCTCTTGTTGTTTCACTATCTTTTGCTTATAAAGGGCTCCGTTTTGCATTTCTTTCTTAATTTTATAGTGCTGCACTTTTCTGTTCTATATATATATTGTGTGTATTTGTGTATAAGTTCAGTATTACTCACTCAGACATAGAGTAAGCTGACACGGCTCCAATTGCCCACTCTGTTGACCCACAGGACCCATGCCAAATTCTCAGTCTCATAAATCACTGTTAAATTAACCTTGACAAAGCATTTTGTAACATGAAATGGCCTTAGGTCGTGTCATCCAGGTTTTCCGTATACTCGATTTTGATGAAAGTTTGAAGAGTGCTGTGAATTTTGCTTCTTGGAAAGGAATATATATATGTACAACATGACAAGGAAGGCCCCTTGCGAAACGAAAATTAACTATATGAAATAAAAATAAAAGTAGGTTTAAATTTTCTGCATAAATATTGAACACGTCACAGGATATGCTCAGAAATCATTTTATATATTTTTCCTGGATAATGCATTGGATATAATTAGAGATGGGCGAATTTCTCGAAATTCGGTTCACTCACTTCGCCGAATTTCCCGACAAAAAATAACTTCGTTCCGAATTACTTCGGGACGAATCACGTTAAAAAACAGCTATTTCCAGGCTGCACAGAGCCTGTAGGGTGCTGTAGAACATTGTGCCATGCTTAAATATGCAGAGGGAGCTTGGTTTGGGATTCATACAATGTTGTGTTTTAGTATGACACACACACATGACTGCCGCCGCTCTTAGAATCGCTTCACTATAAAATTCCCTGGGCACTTAAGAGGGCAAAACTGACCAAAAAACTGAATTGGGAATGTTGCCTGCTAAAGTCATGCCAGAGAAAGCTGGAAAAAAACAAGCTGAGAGCTCAGGTGGCAACATTAGTGTGGAGTTGACGGCGCTAGCCACAGCAGCATGACGTCAGACAGTGGCACAATGACATTCTGGAGGTGGCAAAATCAGGAATAGGTCACAGAGTGGCACAATGACACAGTGTGGAGGTCACGGCAGCAGCAGCATGAGGTCAGACAGTGGCACAATGACAGAGTGTGTAGGTCACGGCATCAGCCACAGCAGCAGCATGAGGTCAGACAGTGGCACAATGACAGAGTGTGTAGGTCACAGCAGCAGCCACAGCAGCAGCATGAGGTCAGACAGTGGCACAATGACACAGTGGGGAGGGCACGGCAGCAGCCACAGCAGCAGCATGAGGTCAGACAGTGGCACAATCACATTCTGGAGGTGGCAAAAACAGGAGTAGGCCACAGAGTGGGACAATGACACAGTGTGTAGGTCACAGCAGCAGCCACAGCAGCAGCATGAGGTCAGACAGTGGCACAATGACACAGTGTGTAGGTCACGGCAGCAGCCACAGCAGCAGCATGAGGTCAGACAGTGGCACAATGACACAGTGTGTAGGTCACGGCAGCAGCAGCAATGTTGTGTTTTAGTATGACACGCACATGACTGCCGCTGCTATTAGAATCGCTTCACTATAAAATTCCCTGGGCGCTTAAGAGGGCAAAACTGACCAAAAAACTGAAGGGGAATGTAGCCTGATAAAGTCATGGCAGCGACAGCTGGAAAAAAACAAGCTGAGGGCTCAGGTGGCAACATCAGTGACAGAGTGTGGAGGTGACGGCGGCAGCCACAGCAGCATGAGGTCAGAGAGTGGCACAATGACATTCTGGAGGTGGCAAAAACCGGAGTAGGCCACAGTTTGGTACACCGATACAGTGTGGAGTTGACGGCATCAACAGCAGCAGCATGAGGTCAGACAGTGGCACAATGACATTCTAGAGGTGGCAAAAAAAGGAGTAGGCCACAGAGTGGCACAATGACACAGTGTGTAGGTCATGGCAGCAGCCACAGCAGCAGCATGAGGTCAGACAGTGGCACAATGACACAGTGTGTAGGTCACGGCAGCAGCAGCATGAGGTCAGACAGTGGCATAATGACATTCTGGAGGTGGCAAAAACAGGAGTAGGCCACAGAGTGGGACAATGACACAGTGTGTAGGTCACGGCAGCAGCCACAGCAGCAGCATGAGGTCAGACAGTGGCACAATGACAGTGTGTAGGTCACGGCAGCAGCCACAGCAGCAGCATGAGGTCAGACAGTGGCACAATGACATTCTGGAGGTGGCAAAAACAGGAGTAGGCCACAGAGTGGGACAATGACACAGTGTGTAGGTCACGGCAGCAGCCACAGCAGCAGCATGAGGTCAGACAGTGGCACAATGACAGAGTGTGTAGGTCACGGCAGCAGCCACAGCAGCGGCATGAGGTCAGACAGTGGCACAATGACACAGTGTGTAGGTCACGGCAGCAGCCACAGCAGCAGCATGAGGTCAGACAGTGGCACAATGACACAGTGTGTAGGTCACGGCAGAAGCAGCATGAGGTCAGACAGTGGCACAATGACATTCTGGAGGTGGCAAAACAGTAGTAGGCCACAGAGTGGCACAATGACATTGAGTGGAGGTGAAGGCAGCAGCAGCATGAGGTCAGACAGTGGCACAATGACATTCTGGAGGTGGCAAAACAGTAGTAGGCCACAGAGTATCACAATGACAGAGAGTGGAGGTGACGGTGGCAGGAGCAACAGCATGAGGTCAGAGAGTGGCACAATAACACAGTGTGGATGTCATGGCACCAGCAACAACAGCAGCATGAGGTCAGACAGTGGCACAATGACAGAGTGTGGTGGTGGTGGTGGTGGTGGCAATACCAGTCCCTGGTAAAGATGGTTGGTGGCAGATGGAGAAACTTTCAGCAGATGTGTGGCATCAAGCGGGTGGCGGCATCAGAATAGTGGCTGAGGCAGGTAGTTTGAACCCAGACTCATTTCTCACAGTTTGGGTGAGGCGTCATGGCTGATGTAGTCTGACGCCTAAGGCATTAGTGTGTGGAAATCCTGGCCGATCCACGCCTGATTCATCTTGACAAAGGTCAGTCGTTCCACATTTCCCGTGGACAAGCGGGTTCTCCTTGGGGTAACGATGGCCCCCGCCGCACTGAACACCTGCTCTGATGCCACACTACTGGCCGGGCAGGACAGCTTCCCCACTGCAAACTCGGCAAGTTGCAGCCACACATCCAGTTTGGCTGCCCAGTAGTCCAGCTGATCTTCTTACTGGGGTGGCAGAGTGCTGTCCAAGTAAGCCACCACCTGTTGGTTCAGGGTCTGCTCCAGGTTCTGCTGCTGCTGCTAGCGACTGCCCTCCTCACTAGGCAGGTGAAGGACGCTGCTCTTCAGTGACTCCAGACTTAGGTTGCTGCTGATGGAGCTGGTACTGCTCCTACCCCACCCAACTTCACCCAGCAGCCGCGGCAGTAGTACGTGAGCGCTGAAGAACCCCCGGTCAGACCTGTCAGAGGAGGGATGATGCCGCACATAGGCAGCGGCCAACTGACTACGGAGGATTTCCCTATAGTATTTGAGTTTGTCTTCCCTCTCAATAGCTGGGAAAAAGGCTCCCATTTTGGACCGGTAGCGAGGGTCCAATAGGGTGGAGAGCCAGAAATCATCCCTCTGCAGGATGCTGACTATTCGGCTGTCACTAGCCAGGCAAATCAGCATGCTGCGGGCCATCTACACAAGTGACTCCGAGGGGCTCCCTGCCTCCATCTCCACTATATACTGCCACGGTGCTTGCGGGTCATCTGCCTCGTCTTCCTCATCTCCATCTACCTCCTCCAGCTGCTCCTCCTCTCTTGTCACCTGGGTAGAAAATCCACTCATTTCACCAGACAATGCTTCTGCTCCAATGTCCTCCTCCTCCTCCTCCTCCATTTCAGTCCCCACCGGACTCATGTGGCCGCGAGATGTAGTCGCCACGTCTCCAGTCCCCTGCTCAGACAGATTTTCAGCATCTGTTCCAGGACATGAAGCAGTGGAATGACGTTATTCATCCCGTAGTCCTGGCGACTGACAAATAACGTGGCCTCCTCGAATGGCCTCAACAAACGTCAGGTGTCACGCATGAGCTGCCACTGGCTGACATCAAAGTTACACAGGGGAGTACTCCTGTCCGCCTGGATCATCAAAAAATCGTTAATGGCCTTTCTCTGTTCATATAGTCGGTCCAACATGTGCAGGCTGGAATTCCAACGGGTGGAAACATCGCATATCAGAGTGTGTTGGGGGAGGCCGTTCTGCCGCTGCAACTCGAGGAGGGTGTTCCTGGCTTTGTAGGAATGGATGAAGTGCATGCACAGTTTCCTGGCCATTTTCAGAATCTTCTGTGATCGGCTGAAGACTTCAGGATCCTTTTCACAACCAGATTGAACACGTGCGCAATGCAGGGCGCATGGACCATCCCTCCTCGGTGCAGCGCGGACACCATGTTCCTCCCATTGCCAGTCACCATGGTTCCGATTTGCAGTTGGCGCGGAAAAAGCCACACATCGATTTCTTGCTGCATGACGCGGAGCAGTTCCTCCCCTGTGTGACTTTGTTCGCGAGGCAAGCCAGGTGTAGAACTGCGTGACACCGCTGTGCCCTACACATGTGGTATAATGGGCAGTACTTGTGGAGGCTGAGATGTGGTGGTGGTGGAGGAGGAGGAGGAGGCGGACATTGGCGGCAGGAGCCGCAGTTTGACAATGTGGAGGAGAAAGCGCCGTCTCCTGTCCAAGTTGTTGGTGTGCCTGGGCAGGAAGCACATTCACCCAGTGGGCCGTAAAGGACATGTACTGGCCCTGACCGTAGTTGCAGCTCCAGACGTCCACGCTGCCGTGCACCTTGGAACAAACCGATAAGCTCAAGGACTGCCCCACTTTCTGTTCTACATATTTATGAAGTGCTGGTACTGCCTTTTTGGAAAAGAAATTACGACTTGGAACTCTCCATCTCGGCTTGGCACAAGCATTATTCTCTGAACGGTGCAAAGTCCACCATTTAGAAAAGGAGGGACTGCAGTACCAACAACTTGGACAGCACGGTCAGCTGCTGCACCTTAGGATGGTTGGACGCATACTGTTTTCTCTTTGCAATAGCCTCGCTGAACGACTGCTGGCGCCATGAGTAGCGAGGAGCAGGAGCATCTGGACCGGGAGATGTCAAAGAGAAACAGCTGCCTTCTGCAGAGTTGGTGGAGCCTTGACTGGCTGCAATGGCCTGCATGCCACTGGGCACTGTTGCTGCTGCTACGGCGGCAGGATGGACCACCACATCTGAGCCATGTTTCTCCCAGGCCACCGGATGGTGACGCTGCATGTGTTGACGCAGGGCCGTGGTGCCAACGTTGGCTCCCTGGCCACGCTTCACTTTCTGCCCACAGATTCTACATATACCCATATTCGGCTCCTCCGGTGTCTTAGCAAAGAACTGCCACACCGCCGAGTATCGGATTTTGCCGCCAACGCTCCGCACTGAGTGACTACTACCGCCGCTGCCTCGCTGAGCCCCGGTGCCGCTACTTTCTTGGACCTGCGAAGTGGGTTTTTTTACCCTGTGGCCACTTGGCTCCCGACCTCACACTGCTGCTACCCTGCTGACTCACGACCACACTACCCACTTGCTCTCTGCGCCGCTGCCTGACGCGCAAGCTGACGCCCTCTTCTCCTGACGATGATGAAGCCCTTGCCTCACCCGGCTTCCAAGTGCGGTCGGCTACATCATCATCTATTTGTGTTTCATCGTCACTGCTGTCCTCATACACCGGTCTTGGTATGCCGAGGCTGCCTCTCCAACATGACCTCCCATGCCACTCTCCACATCTATACTTTGCCGCCTACTGCAAGAAGCAGGGGATATTGGCCCCATTTCCTCGCTGCCAAGTAGCTGCTGACTGCCCTCCTCAAATTGTTCATCCTCGCTATATAGTGGCGCTGAGCCCAGACCACATAGTAGATCTCTGGCTGAGGGAACCGGATGGGACAGAGGCGGGTTGAGGTCGGGTGATGGCCGCTGACCCGCTCCCGGGCCATGCCAACTAATGGCTGTGTCTGAGGTTCCCACTGACTCTTGGCTGGGGTTGTCAGATGTCATCTGGGAGGAAGTGGATGACCTAGTCAACCAATCAAGAACCCTTGGGTTGCTAGTCAGCACACGGCCGCTAGATGACAGCGGCAGTTGTGGCCTCACCGAGTGACCCCTGCTGCGATGTCCCCTTGCTGTGCTGCGACCTGGGCCTGGAATGTTTGTGCCTCTGCCACTCGCAGGTGAAGAGCCTGCCACCTCTCTGTCTGACATACTGTTTGTTCTAAAATGTACAGACACTGTTTGATGAAGATATCTGTATATGATAAATACACACCCTGTATTTGACTCCAAATGACCCACTAACAAGCTTGGGTAACCCTTGGATATAAATTGCGCTCCACAAATGGGCAGGAAAAATTTGACTTGTATGTGCCGTTTAAAAACTCTGTGTATTTTACTGAATATAAAAGCACAAACAGGCTTAATTAACCTTTGGATATGAATTTTGCTACAGAATTTCTTCTGTGGCGGTGAAAAACAAAGTTTCTTTTACTGAGTACAACTGCAGAACAACGCTTAATTAACCCCTGGATGTAAATTGCGCAAAAGAATTGAGAAACCAAAAACTACGAGCTGTGTAGCGTGTTACAATGGCGTGTTTCCTACGCTACACAACAAGAGAATACATTGTAATTAACCTTCGCTTGTGAATTAGGCTACAGGAAATATGTATTTTTTGGCGGTGAAAAAGACGGTTTCTTTGAGTCACATACAGCAGAAAAACAACGCTTAATTTAACCCCTGGATGTTAAATCGCGCCAAAGAATTGAGCAGCCAAAAATGAAGTGGTATTTGTATTGTAAAAATGCTGTTTCTTTAAATGAATACAACAGGAACTGGCTTAGATCCCCCTTGGATATTCAATGTGCTGTGAGCAGATAGCATTAAAATGTATATGCAGCTGCAGTGGACGCACACTGACTTCAGATCCAATACCCCAAAAAATTCAGAAATAGAACATTAAGAGAAGCAGTCTCTGAGAACAGCTGAGACACCCCACAGTAATCGCTATATAAAAATCAGTTCTTCAGTAAGAGCTATTACAAGCAGCCGCGGCAGCACCTTCCCTGATCAGTACAGTGAGAGGAGTGTGAGCTCCCAGCGTCGCGCCCGGACGTATATAGTGCGGTGGCGTCACAGAATCCCGCCGGTCTCTGATTGGCTTCATCTCTGCACATGTCATGCAGGCTATGCCCTTCTTCCTCCCAGAGTGCTTTGCCCCATGTAACGCCATGTGCTCGCAGCCATTTTATCAATGAAAAGCACACTTCGTTCACCCTAAGTCCCCCAAACTTCGACTTCGTTCAGAACCGAAGTTTTCCTGAAATTCTAAACGAATTTCACTTCGTTAGAATCAATTCGCCCATCTCTAGATATAATACCTAGATTCTGAATATGTGTGTGATTATATCTAGGGCATAGTTGCCAACTTTTGAAATTGAAAAAGTAGGAGATTATAGTGGGCGGCGCGCTCTTGAAAAAAGCCACACCCACTCCACCTAACTGCATAACGGCTTTGGAAGAAAGCCAGGTAGATGCCCTTATAGCCAGGTAGTAGCCCCCCCATAACCAGGTAGTGCCCCTTACAGGCAGGTAGATGCCCCTTGTAGCCAGTAGATGCCCCTCTGTAGCCAGGTAGATGCCCCCTTTGTTAGCCAGGTAGATGCCCCATTTGTTTGCCAGGTAGTGCCCCCTCTGTTGCCAGGTAGATGCCACCATTGTTAGCCAGGTAGTGCCCCCTTTGTTAGCCGGGTAGTGCCCCCATTGTGAGCCAGGTAGCTGCCCCCATTGTTTGCCAGGTAGTGCCCCCTCTGTTGACAGGTAGATGCCCCCATTGTTTGCCAGGTAGTGCCCCCTCTGTTGACAGGTATGATGCCCCCATTGTTTGCCAGGTAGGTCCCCCAATTGTTGGCCAGGTAGTGCACCCTCTGTTGCCAGGTGATGCCCCCATTGTTTGCCAGGTAGTGCCCCATTGTTTGCAGGTGATGCCCCCATTGTTTGCCAGGTAGATGCCCCCATTGTTTGCCAGGTAGTGCCCCCTGTTGCCAGGTGATTGCCCCCATTGTTTGCCAGGTGATGCCCCCATTGTTTGCCAGGTAGTGCCCCCCATTGTTTTCCAGGTAGTGCCCCCTCTGTTGCCAGGTGATGCCCCCATTGTTTGCCAGGTAGTGCCCCCATTGTTTGCCAGGTAGATGCCCCCATTGTTTGTCAGGTAGCGCCCCATTGTTTGCCAGGTAGTGCCCCCTCTGTTGCCAGGTAGTGCCTCCATTGTTTGCCAGGTAGATGCCCCCTCTGTTGCCAGGTAGTGCCCCCTCTGTTGCCAGGTAGTGCCCCTCTGTTGCCAGGTAGATGCCCCTCTGTTGCCAGGTAGTGCCCCCTCTGTTGCCAGGTAGATGCCCCCTCTGTTGCCAGGTAGTTGCCCCCCTGTTTGCCAGATAGTGCCCCCTCTGTTGCCAGGTAGTCCCCCCCCCTAAAAATAAAAAAATAAAAGCCCCCGGCTGTTGCCAGGAAAGATGCCCCCCTCTGTTGACAGGTAGTGCCCCCATTGTTTGCCAGGTAGATGCCCCCTCTGTTTGCCAGGTAGTTGCCCCCTCTGTTGCCAGGTAGTTGCCCCCTCTGTTTGCCAGGTAGATGCCCCCTCTGTTAGCCAGGTAGTGCCCCCAAAAATAAAATAATATAAGCCACTCACCTGAACAGGCTCCATGCAGCGCGGCCGCTCCGGACGATCTTCCTCAGGGAAGTGATGTGCAGAGAGCGTCACTTCCCCCCTGCGCCGCTGACCTGTATGTACGGCGAAACACCTGCGCTGTCACATACGGGGGGAGGGGGAGGAGGAGCGATCCCTCCTGCCTCCTCCGCAAAAGCGAGACTCCGGGCGGGTGAAGCGAGCGCAGCGGCCGCTTTACCCGCCTGTGGGAACGGCCCGGAGGCGCCAGAGTAGTGCACGAGCGCTACTCTGTCGCCGCGGTCAGTTAAAGAGCCCCGCTCTCCCGAGAGGGTGGGGGGGACCCCAAATAGCGGGACGCCCCCGCCAAAAGCGGGAGAGTTGGCATGTATGATCTAGGGGTATTCAGCAGTACAGAGTATGAGGAGGATAATCTGCTTCTTCATTGCTTTGCATGAGAAATGCTATTATGTTAAAATAGTTAAAATAGTTCTGCAAATTCCAGTTTTATTTGTGCAGCAGGCTAACATCTGGTACCAATAAAAATGGTTTCCTGATCGAGCATGATTAAGAGTGAAAGGTAGATACACCTTTTATCTCATGCTCTATTACATGAAAAAATAAAGATATGTGCTAAAGTCTTTATTAAAAATCTCATAGGGCGACATGTATGTATTTTGGCGCTCAAACGCCATTTTTTTGCAGACATTTGTAGCGTAGAATGCGCCTGAATCTATGAACCTGTTCTACTGCGGGTCATAGATTTAGTGCTTTCTAGCTACATAGCAACACTTGTGGCTCAGGTAAACCACTTTTAAAGTGCTCTACCTGTTCCAGCAGTAATGCACCTGGATTTGCCTTACTGAAGCTATAAATGTGTAGATTCGTACAGTTGTAGTGCGACACGCCTCCAGCATGCCATCCGATCTCAGGTGCATTACCATTTTTTTCCAAAAATAAGACAAGGTCTTATATTATTTTCATTTCCAAAAAAAAGGGCTGAGGGTTATTTTTGGGGGAGGGCTTATTTTTTTTTTAAACACACGGGGGGCAGACACTGCAATTCCCTGGGAAATTTATAGGGCCACATGTATGAAAAACTGCCTAGGTCTAAAACTCACTTTGTTGCCCATAGCATCCAATCAGAGCTCCCCTTTCATTTTCCCAGAGCACTATATGAAATGAGAGGGGCTCTCTGATTGGTTGCTATGGGCTCTGATTGGTTGCTCAGAGCAACAAAGTGAGTTTGAGACCTAGACAGTTTTCATAGATGTGGCCCTTAGTTCCTTGGCAGCTGCTGTGAAACTACAAGTACCACCGTGTATACACACACATACACCCCATGGTTTTTGACTATAGGGTATGTACTGTGTGTGTGTGTGTGTATAACCTATACTCTAAAACCATGGGCTGTGTGTCTATTCTTTCAGTGCCTTATCTTGAAAGTGTGGCTTGCTGAGGAACTACAAGTCCCAGCAAGCCCAATAGCCACACTGTGAAAAATGTGTGTATATGAATCTGTGTGTATACGATGATCTTTCTCTTACACTTTGCACTCTGTGGACTGTTTCAAAGGACCTGCAAGTCATGTGAATGTGACATCATCTCAGGTCCTTCAGTCTGAAAACACTTCCACAAAACCTCTAGTCTAACAGGCAGTTTATCAGGGTGGGTGCGGCTCGGGAACGGCACTGCCCAGGAGGCAGGTACCAGGTGACATCATTCAAGAGGCACTGACTAACTGCTCATTTTTTTAAAAACACGGTACAAAGTGCCCCGTGCGCTTTAAAATGTTCCTGAAATTGGAGTGTGCCTGATTAAAAATATAGCGAACAGGGCCACACCAGTTTTCGGGTTGAAAAGATGCCAGACTTCTGGTGCAGCCCCGTACATACATGTCGCCCATAATGTTGTGTCGTCATGTTCTTTTCAGAGCTGTGTCTTCATAGTAACAGACTACCTACACGCTCTGTGTAGTCTTAGGCAATGTTCACACGACTTATTCACTCCGTAATTGCGGGACGGATTCCGCCCCGCAATTACGGCGTGTGCCGTGCAGCAGGGGGGCCGGCAGCTTACCGGCCCCATAGACATCCATTATCCCCGGCGCATATTCCGCCGAGATAATGTGCATGTCACTTTCTCCTCGCTCAGCGTATTCGCCGAGAGGGGAGGGGAGACGGAATCTATAGTCCTTTTATGAGAAAATGTGTATTAACCATAATGCCTGGGACGGATTTCAGCCGTATTGGAGCGCAATACGATGCGCAATATGGCTGAAATCTGTCCCCAAATCAGCCGTGTGAACGAGGCCTTACTCTGCAGCCTTATTCCCTTTTATCTTTCCTCTGCCTCTAGCTAACACACATTTGTAGGATATAAGTAGTAGAGAGATGGATGCAGCTATGGCCTGTAGGCATATAAGCACATGCATGAAAGCTGTAGGCACACAATCATAAGGGTGCTTTCACATGGTGCGTTTTTTTGATGCATTTTCTTTTTTGCTGAAATGCACAGCCTAAATTACTGTGCAATTTCTGCAAAAAAAAAGCACAAAAAACGCACCATGTGAAAGCACCTAAGAGATTCTCAATCAGAGCTGCATGCAAACATTGCTTTGCTTTTTTAGTTTAGATACACTGAAGCAATCAAAAATACTGAAGGTATAGAAACATTTTCAGTGCTGATAATTGATGGCATTTCCACCAAGAAAAAGGGTAGCATTGGAGACTTATCCAAACCATTTCTCAACATGATGCAAAAATTGCCGAGCTATTAACCCTAAATTCTGTGTCTCTTATAATCAAAACAGCCATTTCCACATGCTATACAGAAAAGTCTTCTATATAGTATCACATTCGCTATTAACCCCTTCATGGTAGATGAAGACAAATCTGCAGTCACATTGTATAATTCTCTGACAGCAGATGGATGTTGGTAAGAAATGAGGGGCCAGATAGAGCAAGATTTAAAGTATGAGAGGGTATCAATAGTTCATGCTTCTGAGTGTTATGAATTTTCTTACTGGTTATAAAATTATAACCTGTCTCCCACCTGTAAACATATCACTTTTGCTGCCCTGCAATGTATACTCAACTACTGTAATTTAAGGTGACAGCAAATAATTGTACCATTCACTCAAATCCTGAAAATAGACATTACAATAGAGAACTTTAACTTCTCATGATGTAGTAAGAATGTCAATTATGCACAAGTATCAACTATCTGCTTCTAGAGAAACGATCAAGCAACAAGCATCAGTGTCAGTATTTGTAGTGATAACAGGAGATACATTAAATAAAATCTATCATCTAATCGGTCTTATTTATCTATCCATCCCTCTGTCTCATATCTGTTTATTATCTATCTCATATCTATGTATTGTGTATATACAATATCTGCCTGTTAGAGCTGGAGGAGAGGGATCTTTATATGTGGAAGAATATACTAGGGCAGAGTTGTCAGCATTTATACACCTTTTCTACAGACACGTTGCCATGGTTTATCTAAGTGTGGCTTGCTGTGGCATAGCTAGTCATGGGTTGGAAGATTTCAGAATAAAAAAGAATGATTCAAAGACAATGGTGCAAATGTTAAGGCAAAAGAAAAATATCAGTGATAAATGGCTGGTGAAAATTAACGTGTAACTGGCATAGTGAAATATATATTGTAGGAAAGTAGGAAGCAAAATTGATGACAATGTGTCACCAAAGTGGCTGCCATTGGTGATGTAGGTCCCAGAGAGTTTTATACCAGTAATGCTATGCTCCTGCATAGTGTTTGTTGCACTGGATTTCAGGATTTAGGTGCAGCCAGAGAGCCTTGGTGGGAAAGGTAAGTCCCATACTCCAGCCCGAGCCTTATAGGCAACTGAGGCCATTCAGAGGAGAGAGCGGTGCTAGAGTTGAAGGCCTGCGAGTTGATACCGATTGTGTCTAAAATCAATTTGCTTAAAATCTTACGGAATTTGGGAACCGAATAAAGGACTATTTTGTTATATGTTTGATACACTGAAGGTAGTTGTTTTAATTTAAAGTGGAAAGTTGATTAAAGAGACAATAAAAAGGTTACTTTGTTTTATATTACTTCCTGTTCCCGTGCTGATATCGGTGAAAGTCTCTGGGCTGAACCTTCACAATATGCAAAAGTATTGTAGGACCACCTTTAGCTACAATGAAAGCTGCGGTCTGTTGGGGGATGTTTCTACCAGCTTTGCTCATCTAGAGACTGGAATTTTTGCCCATCCTAATTTGCAAAATAGATCTTGCGCAGTTAGATTAATTGGCGAACATTTGTTAACAGCAATTTTCAAGTCATGCCACAGATTCTCAATAGCATTTAGGTCTGGACTGTGACTGGGCTGTTGTAACACATGAATATGCTTTGATATAAACCCTTCCATTGTAGTTTTGTCTGTATTTTTAGAGTCGTTGTCTCTTCTGGAAGATGGTCCTATACCCGGTGGTGTAGCTAGAAAGTGTACCGCTCGCCGCTGTCGCTAAGTTTGCTGCTCCCCTTTTATAGGCCACACCTCTCCTTTTCACACCATGCCTCTTTTTACAGACCCTTCCCTGCACTCATAAATTACAATCATCACTTGAAAATAGAATTTTTTAGGTTATAAAATTCTAAGAGTCAAAAATTTTTACTTTTCAGTCCATGGAGCTGTGTGAAGGTTTTATATTTGCGGGATAAGTTGATGACTAAAAAGCAGCCCTGGCACTAACCTCACCCCAGTACACATACAATATCCTCTTCCCTTGGTCACGCACCTCAACTCTTTCTAAGACAAGCAACACTATGAACACAAACAAGAAAGTGAAAATAAAACCCCAAAATCACAGGGTCAGGGACAGCGGTGCACTTGCACTTTTACAATCAGGGACAAGTGTACACTGCTACTGTACAAGCTCTGATATAATATAGACATATAGAAACCACAGACTGGTCAGACACCAGCTCAGGTAATCATCACATACAGTACCTATTCAACACAAAAGTCTTCTCTGATGAGCTGTTCTCTTCTCTCATGAGTTGTTCCTTTTCCCTTTTCTTCTCCATTGACTCGGACCGACATGATTACTTTTCCCAGCCACAACTCATCCCTACAAAATTTACCACACAAACATCTTAAACTTTTCACTTTACCAGTACTTTCCTACCAATTCCAACTTCTGGTATAGGTGCCCCCCATTAAGTAAGTAGGTAGTAATGTTTGTACACCATTATGTAGCAAAGATATATAGACCCCCAAGTAGCTAGGTATATAGGTCCACTGTAGGTAGGTATACTAGCCTGCTGTAGATAAATAGGTACAGTATATATGGCCCCTGTAGGTAGCTATAAAGCCTACTGGAGATAGGTAGGTACTGTATGTACAGTATGTCCTCTGTAGATAGATAGTTAGGTATACAGCCGCCTGTAGGTAAGTATATATTGCCCCCGGTATTTACAGTTGAAACCAGAAGTTTACATACACTATATAAAAAGACACATATGCATGTCATAAAATTAGAATAAATCTTACCTGTTTTAGGTCAATTAGGAACCAAAATTATTTATATTTTCCAAATGCCAGGATAATGAGAGAGAGAGGATTTTTAAGGTATTTTTATTACCTTTTTTTTGACTTTCTGCAAAGTCAAAAAGTTTAGATACATTCATTAGTATATGGTAGCATTCACATACACAATGAATGGTTACAGCTCACCGCTAGTGTTCCACCCCTGGAGACAGCGCGGACAGATCAGAAGGAATCTCGCAATCCAAATAGGAAAAAATTCCAGCTTGGGTCCAGGTAGGTGTTAAACGTAAAAACACTCTTTATTTCTTGTTACATATAAAAGCGTGTGATAATATCCAAAAAATACTGCAAATGACGCTAACGCGTTTCGGAAGTTGTTTCCTTAATCATAGCATGTTATACACATACGACATCTCCATTTTATAAGCAAATGTCTGGTCACATGAACAGGAAGCGACGAGGGATTAACCCCATGCTCTCTGTATTGTAAACAAACATTACAATTTTTCATTGTTAAAAACAAAAAATCACAGCAGTAAACATTAATACTGGTAATAAACATCTTGTCTCTTGTTTAGACCCTCGGGGTAACGTGATCTCAGTTGATAAATCCACCATGTTTCTCTGTTCAATAGTTTTTTGCGATAGTCGCCTCCCCTCATGGGTCTAAACACCCTTTCTATGCCTGAAAAATGAAACTTGACGTATCACCATTATGTGCATCTATAAAGTGTTTGGAAGCCATGGAAATGCCGGTTGTTAAAGGTTTCCGTATATCTGACAAGTGTCGTCTGATTCTAATCTTTAATGCGGTAGACGTACTGCCTACATATTGAACATTGCAGTAAGTGCATGTAATCATGTATATTACGAATCTTTTGTTGCAATTTATGTAGGAAGTAATGTCAAACGTGTTGTTACTCACTTCAGACGAAAAAGTTTTTGTAACTTGCATATAATTGCATGATATGCAGCATGAATGACCGCATTTGTAAGAACCCTTTTGTGCGAGCCAGCAAGGGGTACTAGATGTCTGCTCTGACAAATAAAGACTAGGAGACAGTAGTGTGCCTAATGTCCTACCCTTTTTCGAAACAAATTAAATTCCTTCCTCCTCTAAGAGTCTTCTTATGTTATGCTGTGTGTAGAGAACAGGTACATTTTTCTTAATTATGAAAACAATTGCATTATACTGTGGGCTATACTGTGTAGAGAAAACTATTTTGTTATTATCAAGTGTATTATCATTTCTTATGGATGTATTCAGCAAATTTTCTCGTGATAAACTAGCAACTCTACTCCTGGCCCTATTGATACTCCATCGTAAGTATATGTGTCCCCTGTAGGTATAAATGCCCCTTACAGGAGGCGTGAGAACATTGTTGTATCACGCCTCCTATGCTTACTTCTGTGAGTTGGCATAGTTAGTCTGCATTACATGGAGGTGAAGGCTATCGGCTTTCTGTTCCGCCATAGTTCTCAACTATATGCAGATCCTGTCGATGCACATACATTTGAGGAAATTCTACATGTCCTCATCTGCACATCAATGTGCCTCCCGGACCCACAGCTGGTAATAAATGCTGCCCAGGGCCGAGTTCCGTCCAGGGTGAATTGCCCCCTGCCCCACCTTGCTACGCCACTGCCTACACCCCAATCTCAAGTCTTCTGCAGCATCTAACAGGTTTTCCTCCAGGAATGCCCTTTATTTAGATCCATCCATCAACTCTGACCAGCTTCTTAGGCCCTGCTAAAGCACAGCATCCACCCAGCATGATGCTGCCATCACTATGTTTCACATAGGGATGGTGGGTTCA
Source organism: Phyllomedusa bahiana (assembly GCA_025379985.1). Lineage (NCBI taxonomy): Eukaryota > Metazoa > Chordata > Amphibia > Anura > Hylidae > Phyllomedusa > Phyllomedusa bahiana. The sequence continues at coordinate 42,689 of JAODAL010026032.1, forward strand.
GGGTGATGTGCATTGTTGGCTTTCCTCCACACATAAGGTGTAACGACCAGTGGGGTTGGGGGCGGCGGTCCGCCAGCCCCATAGACCTTCATTACTAACGGCGCGGAGTCGCCGCTAGTAATGGACAGGTCACTTATCTCTCCCTGCGGAGTATTGTCCGAGTGGGGAGAGGAGATGTAATCCATAGTTCTCTATGAGAACTGTGGATTACCGTAATGACTGGGACGTATCTCGCCCCCTATTTAGCGAAGTATGGCATGAAATATGGGCTGAAATACGTCCCAGTTTAAGCCGTGTGAACATGGCCTATTGGTCCCCTGGCCTGTACCGGAGCCCGCCGCAAGGCGTGGCAGACTTCGCTGCAGGAAAACACAAGGTCGCTACCCCTGACATGGCTACTCGCGATGGCAGCTGAAGTGCAGGTGACAGAGTACAATCAGGTATCAAACAAGTATAACGGCAGAATACAGCAGAAACAGCAACACAGTGAACTGGCTGATGTGGATAAATGGGTATCAGGCTGACAGGCAATACAGCAGAATACAGCAGAAACTGGAGCCTAGGTAACAGACATGCAGGACAGCAGGAAACAGCAGGGCTAAACGTGCACAGGTAGCAGAAAGGTGTAATGGCAGAAACAGAAACCCAGCGGGCAGGAGCTCAGGTGTACAGTCATGAACTGACCAGGAGCAGAGACAGGTCATTGGACAGCTAATTGGGCACTGTCCCTTTAAATCCAGACCAGGAGCGTGTGTAGACCCAGACAGGAACAGGAGCAAGGACAGGTGAGTAGCAGCAACAGATATAGGAACTGGGGACATAAACAGGCAAACAGACATCTGCAGTCCACAGCAGCGGTCGCGGTGTGAATGGAGACCAGACAGAAGCTGGGACCGGCCATGTCCGTGGTCCGGAACGAGGGCAATGGCATGGAATGTGACAGTACCCCCCCCTTAGGCCTCCTTCTCCTCACAATCCACAAAAAGAAATCCCACACAGAGGTGTGGGGGCCGAAATTACTACGGGGGCAGCCCCACAAACCAACTACAGGCTCAGTGATAGTCAGTACCAGGGATACCAAGAAAAGGACAAACAAGAGGAACAAACGGGGCACTAAACAGGATAGCGGGGGGGAGGCTCAGGGCAGAACCATAAGCAAGATGGGTACAGAAGCTATGGGCAAGGCCATGAGCCAGCGGTTACAGAAGCTATGGGCGAGACCATGAGCCAGCGGTTACAGAAGCTATGGGCAAGGCCATGAGCCAGCGGTTACAGAAGCTATGGGCGAGACCATGAGCCAGCGGTTACAGAAGCTCTGGGCGAGACCATGAGCCAGCGGTTACAGAAGCTTTGGGCGGGACCATGAGCCAGCGGTTACAGAAGCTGTTGGTGGGACCATGAGCCAGCAGGTACAGAAGCTGTGAGTGGGACCATGAGCCAGAGGTTACAGAAGCTGTGGGCGGGACCATGAGTCAGCGGGTACAGAAGCTCTGGGCAGAACCATGAGCCAAGCAGGACAGGCAGGGTCATCTCAGCAGGATCCGTGGCAAGTTAAGTCTGTAAAGACTAATGGTGTCAGTATACACTAACACCGTGAATGCCCGGATGCTTGGTGTGAATCCACTGGGCCACAACAAGCGTAGACGGTAGTATAATGGATCATACCAAGGGGTGGAGTCTAAGGGTCCCCCGGTCTTCACTGGAGCCCACTGCAAGGCTGGGCAGACTTCGCTGTTGGTAAGCCCCAGGTTGCTACCACTGATGTGTCTACTAGCGGTGACAGAGACTAGGCAGGTATCAAACAGGTACAACGGTAGAATACAGCAGAAACAGGAACAAAAGGAACAGGCTGACATGAGGCTAAACAGGTATCAGGCTGACAGGCAAGACAGCAGGATACAGCAGAAACTTGAACCTAGGTAACAGACATGCAGGACGGCAGGAAACAGCAGGACTAAACATGCACAGGCAGCAGAAAGGTATAATGGCAGAAACAGAAAACCAGCGGTCGGGAGATCAGGTGTACAATCATGAAATAACCAGGAAGAGAGTCAGGAAGTTCCTTAAATCACAGGAGGACGTAGGTCATTGGAAAGGTAATTCGGACACTGTCCCTTTAAATCCAGACCAGTGCATGCCCACCCTAAAGAGAGTTTGCAGCCCCAGACAGGAACAGGAGTGAGGCAAGGAGAGTAGCAGCAATAACAAGGGACACAGCAACAGATATAGGAACCAGAGACACAACCAGACATGTCCAGGGTCCACAGCAGCGGCCACGGTGTGAATGGAGACAGCACAGAAGCAGGAACCTGGCTATGTCCGAGGGAAGTGGCATGGACTGTGACAGTACCCCTCCTTAAGCTCCCTGCTCCTCCTCTCAATCCACAGAAAAGAATCCCACATAGGTCTGGGCCCAAAAGTACTATGGGGGCAGCCCCATAAATCATCTACAGGCTCAGTGATAGTCAGCACTGGGGATACCTAAAAAAAGGAGGTGCACATGAGGAACCAACTTTGCACTAGGCAGGATGGGGGGATTAGCTCAGGACGGGACCATAAGCCAGATGGGTACAGAAGTTGGGGGCAGGACCATGAGCCAGTGGGTACAGAAGCTCTGGATGGGACCATGAGCCCACGGGTAGAGCAGCTCTGAACAGGACCATGAGCCAGCGGGTACAGCAGCTCTGGACAGGACCATGAGCCAGCGGGTACAGCAGCTCTGGACGGGACCATGAGCCAGCGGGTACAGAAATTCTGGACAGGACCATGAGCCAGTGGGTACAGCAGCTCTGGACAGGACCATGAGCCTGCGGGTACAGCAGATCTGGACAGGACCATGAGCCAGCGGGTACAGCAGCTCTGGACAGGAGCATGAGCCAGCGAGTACAGCAGCTCTGGACGGGACCATGAGCCAGCGGGTACAGCAGCTCTGGACAGGACCATGAGCCAGCGGGTACAGCAGCTCTGGACAGGACCATGAGCCAGCGGGTACAGCAGCTCTGGACAGGATTATGAGCCAGGCAGGTCAGAAGCTCTGGGTGGAACTATGAGCCAGTGATATGTGAGATAGTGGTACAGTAATATGGGAAATGTATAGAGTGCTGTAGTGTTTCCCATGTAGTATAAAAGGGGTTAACAGCCTTGCAGAGAGAGGGAGACAGTGCTGCTGGGTTAAGCAGTCAATTAGAAGAGCTGACAGGGGAGGAGCTGGAGGCTATGTACACAGTTATAAGTAAGAGCCTATCAGCTCTGTAGTTAGTTGTTTTTTGAAACAACTAAAGTAGTAAAAGTTGTGAGTAGAGATGGGCGAATTTCTCAAACATTTGATTCGCTGAGTTTGCCGAATTTTCCGACAAAATTCGTTTCGACCTGAATAAATTTGGGATGAATCACGTTAAAAAACAGCTATTTCCAGGCTGCAGAGAGCCTGTAGGGTGCTGTAGAACATTGTGCCATGTTTTAAATATGCAGAGGGAGTTTGGGTTTTGGGGTCTTCATACAATGCTGTATTTTATTTATGACACGCACATGACTGCCGCCGCCTTAGAATCGCTTCACTCTAAAATTTCCTGTGCACTAAAGAGGGCAAAACTGACCAAAACACTGAAGTGGGAACACAGCCTGGCAAGGTAACGTCAGCACCAGCTGGAAACGAGCTGAGGGCTAAGATACTACAATAGCATAAAAAGAACACAGTAGTAGGTTACTGGAGCCCTCACAGATCGCAGCACAGTAAGGGGCGGAGGGCCCAATAGCCACGCCGGGGGAGCGGAATCTAAGTAGGTCCGGTTTTCACCAGAGCCCGCCGCAAAGCGGGATGGACTTGCTGTGGCGGGAGTTCTACCAGGTGGGCTACCCCTGACGTGATTGCTTGCGGTGGCAGCCGAGGTGTAGTGAGGTTTACAAATGTAAGGCAAACTCAGAGTCGGGGACAAACGTAAGGTCAGGACAGCCGGCAAGGATCGTGGTCAAGGGATGGAGGCAAGAGGTACGGTACACGGATATGACAGACAAGGCTCAAGGAGGAGGCGGAGGCGGTTTTTACTTTCTGTAATTTGGACATACGATTCACATTCTTCCTACTGAAGAAACTCATCCAAAGCCAGTTTTGCAGCATTTGCTTTTGCTTCACCATTCCAGTTTTGTACTAAATTCCATCACTAATGGCACCAAATGCAAAATAAGCACCTAAAATATTCCCTGTAGTTAGGGTCTCTTCAGTTCAAGTACCCTGCATTTGAACATATTGGTGTCACGCAGAAACTGGATTCAAACTACTACGTTTATACTTCATAATAAATTGCGTTGGAACTTTTTTAAGTATGAATGATAAAGCTGATGGAGGTAGAATTTCCTTGGCCAAAAATGTTTTCGGAACGTTAGCAAACTGACTACGGAGGATTTCTCTATAGTACTTGAGTTTGTCCTCCCTCTCAGCAGCTGGAAAAAAGGCTCCCATTTTGTACCGGGAGCGAGGGTCCAAGAGGGGGGAGAGCCAGAAGTCATCCCTCTGCCGGGATGGTGACTTTAGGCTGTCACTAGCCAGGCAAATCAGCATGCTGCGGGCCATGTGTGATTCTGAGGAACTCCCTGCCTCCATCTCCACTGTATACTGCGACGGTGCTTGGGGGTGCTTGGAGGACAGTGGCACAATGACAGAGTGTGGAGGTCACAGCAGCAGCCACAGCAGCAACATGAGGTCAGACAGTGGCACAATAACATTCTGGAGGTGGCAAAAACAGGAGTAGGCCACAGAGTGGCACAATGACAGAGCGTGGAGGTCACTGCGACAGCAGCAGCAGCATGAGGTCAGACAGTGGGGACAATGACATTCTGGAGGTGGCAAAAATAGGAGTAGGCCACCGAGTGGCACAATGACAGAGTGTGAAAGGGCACGGCAGCCCCGCCAAAGAGGCAGCAAGTGGTTGAGACAGTGCTCAAATGACACAGTGTGGAGTTCATGGCAGCAGCCACAGCAGCAGCATGAGGTCAGAAGTGGCACAATGACAGGGTGTGGAGGTCCCCGACAGCAGCCACAGCAGCAGCATGAGGTCAGAGAGTGGCGCACAGTGTGGAGGTGACGCAGCAGCCAGCAACAGCTGCATGAGGTCATAGAGTGGCACAATGACAGAGTGTGGAGGTGGGTGGCAATACCAGTCCCTGGTAAGATGGTGGTAGGCAGTTGGGGAAACTGCAGCAGATGTGTGGCATCAGGTGGGTTGGCGGCATCAGAATAGTGGCTGAGGCAGGTAGTTTGAATCCCGACTCATTTTCAAAGTTTTGGTGAGGGTCATGGCTGATGTTTAAACTTTACGCCTAAGGCATTTGGTGTGTGGAAAAACCTGGCCGATCAATGCCCGATTAAACTTGACAAAGGTTAGTGTTTCCACATTTCGGTGGACAAGCGGGTTCTCCTTGGGGTAACGAAGGCCCCTGCCGCACTGAACACCCACTTTGATGCCACACTACTGGCCAGGCAGGACAGCTTCTCCACTGCAAACTCGGCAAGTTGCGGCCACACATCCAGTTTGGCTGACATCCAGTTTTGGCTGACTACGGAGGATTTCTCTATAGTATTTGAGTTTGTCCTCCCTCTCAGCAGGTGGATAAAAGGCTCCGAACGGTAGCGAGGGACCAAGAGGCTGGAGAGCCAGAAGTCATCCCTCTGCCGGATGGTGACTATTCGGCTGTCACTAGCCAGGCAAATCAGCATGCTGCGGGCCATCAGCGCAAGTGACTCTGAGGGACTCCCTGCCTCCATCTCCACTGTATACTGCCACAGTGCTTGGGGGTCATCTGCCTCGTCTTCCTCATCTCCATCTACCTCCTCCAGCTGCTCCTGCTCCTCCTCTCCTGTCACCTGGGTAGGACAACGACTCATTTCACCAGACAGTGCTTGTGCTCCAATGTCCTCCTCCTCCTCCAAGTCAGTCCCCACCGGACTCATGTGGCTGTGAGATGTAGTCACCAGGTCTCCAGTCCCCTGCCCAGACAGATTTTTCAGCATCTGTTCCAGGACATGAAGCAGTGGGATGATGTTATTCATCCCGTAGTTCTGGCGACTGACAAATAACGTCGCCTCCTCAAACGGCCTCAGCAAACGGCATGTGTCACACATGAGCTGCCACTGGCTGACATCAAAGTTACACAGGGCAGTACTCCTGTCTGCCTGGATCATCAAAAATCGTTAATGGCCTTTCTCTGTTCATACAGTCGGTCCAACATGTGCAGGTTGGAATTCCAACAGGTGGAAACATCGCATATCAGCGTGTATTGGGGGAGGCCGTTCTGCCGCTGCAACTCAAGGAGGGTGTGTCTGGCTTTGTAGGAATGGATGAAGTGCATGCACAGTTTCCTGGCCATTTTTAGAATGTTCTGAAGATCGGTGGAAGACTTCAGGAACCTTTCCATAACCAGATTGATCACGTGCGCCATGCAGGACACATGGGTCATCCCTCCTTGGTGCAGAGCGGACACCATGCTCCTACCATTGTGCTTCACCATGGTTACGATTTGCAGTTGGCGCGGAGAAAGTCACACATCGATTTCTTGCTGCATGACGTGGAGCAGTTCCTCCCCTGTGTGACTTTGTTCGCCGAGGCTAGCCAGATGTAGAACTGCGTGACACCGCTGTGCCCTACACATTTGTATGATGGAGCAGCACTTGTGGAGGCTGAGATGGTGGTGGTGGTGGTGGAGGAGGAGGCGGAAAATTGGCGCGGGAAGCGCATTTTAAAACGCGGGGAGAAATGGGAAACCCCTCCTGTCCAAAGTTGTTGGTGTGGTTGGCAGGAAGCACATTCCCCCAAGGGGGGGCCGAAAAGGGGACTTGTACTGGCCCGACCGTGTTACAGCCCCAAACGTCCGCCCCTGCCGTGCCCCTTGGGGAAAAAACCCTTTTTTAAGCTAGGGACTGGCCCACCTTCTTTTTCTACAATTTCCCTGAAGGGTTTCAGAGTCCACCTTTTGTAAAGGGGGGGGACTGCAGTACCAAAAATTTTGGGAAAGGGGGAGCAACGGTCCCCTTTTCGCCCCTTAGGAGGGTTTGGGACGCTTTAGGGTTTGTCTCTTTTGCAATCCTTCTTTAAACAATTTTGGGGCCCCAAATGGTAGGGAGGAGCAGAGACATCTGGACCAGGAGATGATGGCAAAGAGACCCATTCCCTTTTGAAAAAGGTGGGGGCCCTTTGGGCGGGCGCTGCGCTGCTTTTTTCCCGCAGCGGGGGGCGGACCACTACATCTGAGCCCCCGGTTCTCCCCAGCCCCCGGGGGGTTGACATAAATGTGTTGAGGGCAGGGGCCGGGGGCCCAAATTTGGTTAGCCCCCTTTTGGCCACGTTTCACTTTGCCCCCAGATTTACATAAAACCCATGTTCGGCTACTCCGGTGTTTAGAAAAAAACTGCCACACTGCCGAGAAGCTGATTTTACCCCAACGTTTCCGCACTGATTTAAATACTACCGCCGTTTGCCCCCGCTGGCCACTGTGCCTACTTTTCTTGGACCTGAGAAGCGTGTTTTTTATCCTTTGGCATTTTTTCCCGACCTTTGCAAATGCTTTCTACGCTGCTGACTCACGGCCCCCTACCCACTTGCTGGCTGCGCCGTGCCGACCGCAAACTTTTACACCCTCTTCTCCCCACGATATGAAGCCCCTTCTTCACCTAGCTCCCCCAATCGGGTCGGGTACATATTTATGGATTATTGTTTGGGTCTTTACTACTGTCCCCCCCTCAACGGTCCCTTGGGATGCAGAGGCGCCCCCCACAACATTTACCTCCCCCTTCCCTCTCCAAAATCCATACTTTGCTGCCCCACTGGGAAGAAGCAGGGGGGGTCGGCCCCCCTTTTTTCGCTGCCAAAATAGCTGCTGACTGTCCTCCCCTAATTGTTCATCCCCGCTGTATAATGGCACATAAATAGATCCTTTGGGTGAGGGAACCAATGGGACAGAGGCGGGTTTTTAGGCAGGTAGGACTAGTGTTTTGGGCGATTTTTATCGACCCAAAATTGGAAATCCGGGAAGGGGTTTTTTTTTTGGGGTCGAAATTTCCAATCATGGGGGATAATTTTTAAAGGGTTAAAAATTTTTGAATACTATTAAGATCCGCCTTTTTTGGCCCCTTCCCGTAATTTTGGCGGCCCAAATTTAGATTACAGAAAAGAGCGGGGAGATGTGTGGTGCGACGTCATACTGGGATTTTATGGTTGCGTTTGGGAAAAATCACATGACCTGTTTTCATGAACAGGTTTCCTGTTTCACCCTCAGTGTCTCTCAGGTTATGGGATAGGACCTGCGCCTCCCTTTGGGGCCAAACAGTCAGCGAAATTATCTATTTTGACAGAGAAACCTCTATATTATGTGATCCTTCCAAATTTATTTAGATTAGAGTTTGAAGATTTTTGTAGTTAGCAGAGAATTTTAAAGAGCATCTCCCCGGGAAAAATTCACGGCGGTGGGAGCGGGGGGGGGGGGGCCCGCGGCGAACACGAAAGCCTATCTTAAAGAAAATGGATAAAGTTCACCAAGACTTAGTTAGACATTGTAGTGGAATATCTTTATTATTAACATTTGCTTTGAAATATTTCCCGATATTGGGCAGCCTGAACTTTATTGGTCACATCATTTCTAGTAAAATGCGGCTCTTTGTTTGCTGCAAAAAATCCACTTTTATTTTCAGTATACATTTCAGATAGTGTTCATTTTCAATTTTCCATTACACCTGTGACTGTTGATATTCCACCTTGCAGTTAAATTTCAATCCCGCAATCTTTAGTCAGACGGTTGTTTGTTGCCAAAAATACCGGTATCGTACGAAAACACACAGTTACGTGTTTTTTTTACTTTTGCGCCCCAGCATTGTTCATTCGCAGCTCCACGAAATCTTAAACAGCAATTCTATATTCACCACAGGGGAATTGAAAGGTGCAAAAATACCGTTTTTTATATAAAACAAAAACGTTACGGTTTTTTGACTTTTGCAACCCAGCATTGTTCTTGACGAGCATTACGAAAAATTTTAAAAAGAATTCTATATTCACCAAGGTGAATTGAAAGGTGCAAAAAATACCGTTTTTATATCAAAAAAAAACAGTTACGTGTTTTTTAATTTTTTCCCAAACCCAGCATTGTTCTTGACGCAGCTTACGTAAATTTAAAACAGCAATTCTATATTCACCACGGGTGAAATTGAAAGGTGCAAAAAAATAGGTTTTTTAAAAAACAAAACATTACGTGTTTTTTACTTTTGCCACCCAGCATGTTCATTGCCCAGCATCTAGTAAATCTTAAACAGCAATTCAAACACCACGGGATTAAAGGCCCCTGTAACTTTTAAACCCCTTTAATTTTAATGCCTAATGGGGAAAACGTCATTTGATGTGGGGTTTGAATTTTCAGTTCCCGCCGTTGGGGGAATAATGGAAGGGGGTTTTTGGGGGGCCCCTTTTTTTTTCCCTTTTTGGGATTTTAGAAAAAACCCCCTCTTAAATTTCAAAAAGGGTCAAAAAGAAAAAACCACCCATAGGGGCAGCCTTGGGGGGAAAAGTTGTTGATGCCAAAAAGGTAAAAGGGGGGGAGGACCCCTTACCCGCTCCCCGGGCCATGCCAACTAAGGGTTTGTCTGACGTTCCCCCCGACTCTTGGCTGGGGGTTTTCAGTTCATTGGGAGGAAGTGGTGACCTTGTCAACCAATCAAAAAAACCCCCGGGTTGTGGGTCAAAAGGTGCTAGAGAACCGGCAGTTCTGCCTCACCGATGCCCCCCGCTGCACGTCCCCTTACTGTGCTGCGACCTGGTGCCTGCTCCAGGAATGTTTGTGCCACTGCCACTCACATTTGAAGAGCCTCCCACCTCTCTGTCTTGACATACGGGTTTGTTCAAAAATTTACAGACTCTGTTTAATGAAGATATTTGTATATGTTAAATACACAAACTGTATTTGACTCCAAATGAACCCACTAACAGGCTTGGTTAACCCTTGGATATAAATTGCGCTACAGAAATCAGCAGGAACAAAAAAACTGGTATGTGGTGTGTTAAAACGCCGTGTATTTTACTGAATAAGAAAGCACAAACACGCTTAATTGACCCTCGGATATAAATTATGCTACAGAAATCACCAGGAAAAATTTCCTCGTCTTTGGTGTTTAAAAACAACGTTTATTTTACTGACTACAAAAGCACGAACAGGCTTAAAGGGGTTGTCTCGCTACAATGATTGGGTTTTAATTAAAAGATCTTTAAAAAAAACAAGCAGCTTTGCAATATATGTTCATTACAAATGTCCTACTGATTTTGAGTTATCCCTGTTAGTAGTAGTGTATCAGCTCCTCAAATCTCTATAGCAGGGGACCTTTATCTCACTGGCTGCCAGGCCTAGATGATTCATCTGTTTCTGAATACAGGTCGGAGCAGAGAGCCCCTCCAGCACAGTATGTGATGCTTCCATAGGGGAGGGGGAGGGCTCTACTCCCTGTGTAGCTGAGCTGCCTGGTTAACCCTTGTGTGTGCCTTTGTCCCTTCTGCTTTCTAACAGATTGAGGAGAGCAGAGGTGAGGTTTGATCAGCGTGAAGTGTGTTTACTATAATCATGATGTGTCTGTGGAGCTCTGACTATACTAATAGAACAGTTCAGGGGGCGGGTGAACGGTTCTTTATCACTCCTGCTCTGCTGTATTGTGACACATGGTGATTATTATAACTCACTTCACAGCTGCCCTGTGTCTGTTCTGACGGTATTTTGGGTTTGTTTGCTGGAGATTGTGGAGTTTTGTATGCTAAAAAAAGGTGTATAGGAAAACTTACATCCCCCCGCATCTTCTCTTTGCAAACACGCTTCACAGACCTCTCCACACTCATAGATCAGCCCTCTCCTGTCTCCTGAATCTATGGAGAGGAGCAGCAAGAGCTCAACCACAGTAAAAGTTGGCTGATTCAGCAGCAGATCTAGGCAGGCACACACAGGGTTAACCCTGGCAGCAAACCCCCTCCCCCTCCTCCTGCAGTCCAGGAGGAGAGCAGTCTGTGTGCTGAGGGGAGGGGGGGAAGAGGGAGGAGAAGAAGCAGACAAGAAGCACGCCCCTGAATTCAAAAATCCTTTGCTGTCAGACACTGAGGTAGGCTGAAAGCTTGTAGTGAGACAACTCCTTTAATTAACCCTCGGATATAAATTGCGCTACAGAAATCAGCAGCAATAAATTAACTGGCATCTGGCTTGTAAAAATGCCGTTTCTTTTACTGACTACAAAAGCACAAACAGGCTTAGACAACCCTTGGATATTCAATGTACTCCAGGACTGACCAGATGGCATTAAAATGTATATGGAGCAGAATTGGACCCACACTGGACTTCAATTACAATACCCCACAAACTGAATCAAAATTATAACGGAAGAGAAGCAGTCTCTGATAAAAGCAGTGACACCCCCCAAAAATCGCTGTTAAAAACAAATTTCTTTTGCGTGAGATCTCTGCAGCAGCAGCTGCAGCACGGCACACCGAGAGGAGTGTGAGCTGCCAGCGTCTTGTCCGGACTTAGATAGTGCGGTGACGTCACAGAATCCCGCCGGTCTCTGATTGGCTTCATCTCTGCACGTCATTGAGGGTCCTCCTTTCTTCCTTTCTTCCTCCCAGACTTCTTTGCCCCGTGTCACGCCATGTGCTTGCGGCCATTTTATCAATTAAAAAAACGCTTTGTTCCCGCGAATCACCCCAAACTTCAAGTCTGTAACTTGATTATATCTCTAGCCACTCAGTTCTTAACAAGGAGAAGTAGGAAAGGTATTAGAGGTTTAGGGATCTAGGTACAAAACTCATATACATATCTATTACAGAGGAGGCCGCCTCAGCAATTACTCCATATGCTGCCAAGTTGCAGTAAAAAAACAGGATTTATTTAAAACAAAAAATTTAGGCTCCTACAAACATACCGAAATAAAAACAGACATTAAACACAATTAAAATTGTAAGAAATAACTCAGCATTCCGATGAGGTGTATACTGACTATGCGTTTCACACTGTTAGCTGCAGCGCTTCCTCAGGTCTACTCTGAATGTGACTAATCAGTCTTTTTAAGGGTGTCAATCAAGCAGGTGTGTTCAAAGAACAGGGGGAAGGTGTTCAAGGAACATGGTGAGGGTGTTCAAAGAACAGCCTTTTTTCTTCTAATACACAAAAGACTCGGAGGGGGAAGAGAAACATTTACTATAATACAAAGCAAAGTGTCTCACTTATACTAATTTATACATATACAGACAGTCCTCAACAAGAAAAAATCCTTTTGTGCTGGAGTTACATTTAATAAATATACCTGTTCTGACGTACACACTAATTCAACGTAAGAACAAACCTACAATCCCTATCCTGTTTGTAACCTGGGGACTGTCTGTACACATTTTTATAGATAAATGCACATTTCATAAATATCGCACAATACTTCTACAAATCTTTCATGTAGTGCTTCATTCCATAAAGGGAGTACATGTTTCATGGGCTTTCAAGACATTTTGCAAATGCTCATGCAGGAGAAATTGTAAAATATTGAGTGATACCTATAGAGTTTATTTCTCCATTAAAAAGGGACTGCTACAAAATTTGGATTAAAAAGGAAAGGTTTTGGATATTTAAATTAAATACCCTGAATATCTTAGGTTTAAACTAGGCCTCTGAATTTAGCCTCAACCCCTTCCTGACGGACGGTCATAATAATATGGCTCTAAATTTTTTTCCTCCTCGCCTTCTGAAAACCATAACTTTTTTATTTTTCACCTACATAGACATATGAAGGCTTTTATTTTGCGGGACAAGATGTACTTTCTAATGGTGTTATTCATATTACTATAGACTATGCTGGGGAACGGCAAAAAAATTCTAAGTGGGGCAAAATGTGAAAAAAAACGTACTTGTGCCATGTTTGTGGGAGTTTTTTTTTAAATGGAGCTTATTCTTCGGTAAAAGGTTGATACGCATCCGGCAATACCAAACATGTGTGGTTTCCGTGATGTTTTGGTACTGTAAAAAAATTCCAAACATTTCCTATTTTTAAATTTGCGCCGTGGCGCCATTTTGTGCGACCAATAACTTTTTTGTACTAACACCTACGGACGTCAGTGAGGGTGCATTTTTTGCGGGCTGAATCGTACTTTTCATTGCTAGCCGTTTGGAACGCATGCGACTTTTTTGATCACTTTTATTCCAATTTTTATGCGATGTAAAATGACCAAAAAACGCAATTTTGCCGTTTGGAATTTTTTTCTTCTAAGGTGTTCAGCGTACGGGATAAATGATGTTGTATGCTTATAGATCAACTATTTTATTGTTTTTATTTGTAAAATGGGGAAAGTGGGGTGATTTGAACTTTTAATACTTTTTTTGTACTTTAAAACTTTATTTCTTTTTTCTTTTTTTTTATTTTAACATTGAGTCCCCCTATGGTGCTTGACCACTAGGGGCGCTATCGTTAATACAGTCTAATGCATTGCATAGACAACGCATTAGACTGTACAAAGATGGTGATTTCCCCACTTTCTGCCTATGGCCGGAAGTGGGGCAAACGGGAACATGGCAGCGATCAGAGCCTTCACAGGCTCCCCGCTGCCATGTTAGCCCGTTGGGACTCAGCGATCTTATTGCTGATGTCCCGATCGGGCTAAAGAACGGTGCGTGGCACCGTTTTTAATTCATTTAGTTGCCGCCATCTTTGCCGCAGCGTCTAAGGGGTTAAACAATGCAGGCGGGCGACACTACCCCTACCTCACCCCGCACTGAAACCACCGGGTGTTACCTGTAATTAGCCGCTAACACCCGGCGGCTGTGAAACAGGATCGCGCCGCAATCCCGTTTCAAAGCTGCTTACCGGCGCTACGTCATAGGTTGGTAAGGGGTTAAACATATAAAAATGTTAATTTTTTTTATATTTATAATCATGTTACTATTTAACCCCCTAAGGACCCAGCCAGTTTTGGCCTTACTGACACAGCCCTATTTTTGAAATCTGGCATATGTCACTTTATGTGAGAATAACTTTTTGACACTTTTACCTATCCATGTGATTCAGAGATTGTTTTCTCGTGACATATTGTGCTATAAATTAGTACGAAATTTTGATCCTTGTTTGTTTTTGATAAATATCATAATTTCATGAAAATTTGGAAAAATCTGTCATTTTGAAAGTTCCCAAATTTCTGCGTGCAAGACGGATAATTATTCACCACAAAATAGTTTATAACTAGCATATACCATATGTCCACTATAGGTTGGCATTTTTTAAATGTTTTTTTTTATGACATTAGAGCGCTTAGAAACTTAGTAGTAATTTCTCACATTTTCAAGAAAATTTGCAACATTTGCACCAGTTCAGTTCTAATGTGGCTTTAAGGGGCCTATGTGTTAGATACCGCCATAAATGACTCCATCTAAGAAACTATAACCCTTAAAGTATTTACAACAGTGTTTAGGAAGTTTGTTAATCCTTTAGGTATTCCACAGAAATTAAAGCAAAGTGGGGGTGAAATTTAAAAATTTCACTATTTTTGCAGATTTTCAATATTTATCCATTATTCACTGGAATACGGTAAATGTGATAAGGTAAATGCAACATAATATCAATTCCCCCAGGTCTGCCGTTTTTAGAAATATCCCATATATGGCTCTAGTGTGCTATTTGACTCAACCACAAGCCTCAGACTAGGAGGAGCACCTACTGGACTCTGGGGTCTCATTTTCAACACGATTTTATTTGGTTTCCATTTAAAGGGTTTTAAAGGGCACCCAAGGTCTA
>JAODAL010026033.1:0-57467 GCA_025379985.1 Phyllomedusa bahiana
GAAAAAAGAGAGTCGGACAGTCAAGATGTGGATATGCCCTACTGATATAACCCTAACCTGCTTCAAAAGAATCTGACATTATATGTATACAGTCTGTGTTTAAAACTGGCTTTTTTATTCCACTGTAAGTGATGCCCTAGTCTCGTCCTGGTGTACCCTGACTAAGTAGAGCAACCGCCCCAAAAAGGGCGACCCCGCAATCGAACCTTTTCCTGAGCTGTTTCTGGCTAAATGGATGACAAACAGACGGATGACAAAACAAATGACAAACAGGGAACAGAAACACAGAAAACAAAGTCAGACGACCCGAGGTCACACCAGGAGGACACGCAGGACCGAAGGAGAAGACAGGAGAGTTACCAGATCTACACACCAAGAAATCCAAGTAACATAGAGCACAAACTAACTAGCCAGGATACCAAAGCAATCACAAACAGAGAATGGCAGCCAGGGATTGGCCCAGGTACTTAACTCATTCAGCACCAGGCAGAACCCTGTCTGAGGCTGTAAACAGACAGCTCTTAAAGGGGCAGTAGTACTAACAGTACTCCCCTTTTACGAGGGGACACTGGACCTTTAGTTGGACCTTGGCTTTCAGAAAATCTTTTTAAAATCCCTACAAACACAAAAAGGGCCCATGATGATTAAAGGGGGAAAAAGCTGTGTCCTCAACAGACCGTCTTTCTTCTGCTTGTTCAATTTGCTGGTCGTTTTTTGAAAAATGTTGCAAAAAACGACTGAGCACGGCAGCACGCTGGATGTTTTTTGACACGTTTTTTGCAGAAGTACACAGAAAATCTAATGCTGTGCATTTCTACAGAAAAAAAGCACAAAAAAACGCACAAAAACGCACCGCAAAATGCGCAATAAAAGGATGTTTTTCAGCAGTTTTATGTTTTTACGATTTGGTTTTCAGATAATTTTTTTTGTTCACTGCCGTGTAGACATAGCCTTATGGAACACATTATGGATCTGAGAGTTCGGTGGTATGCGAAGGCGAAAAGTCACTGGATTAATAGCCTGCAAAATGGAGTACAGACCAATAAATTTGGAAGTCAATTTATGAAAGGGAACCTTTAGGGCATGTCCCTACGGTCTGGGTTTTCACCTGGTTTTACAGACGGTTTTCGGTACAAAGGGGGAGGGCTTGATTCGCAAACCGCAGAAAAAAGCTGTCCACCTGCGTGCCGTAATCTCAAATTCTCGGTAGCAAGACAAACTTTATCCCCCATTGCAAACCCAGGCTCTGCAGTGCATCTGTTATCAACATTCTTTTTATATATGAACTGGCATCTCCTCAGGTTTCGATTGAACCTGGGCCCAGACTTTGCACAGTTTCTCTGGTTCTGTCTCTACCTTGGGGTTATCGGAAGCAGAAGAAGAGGGAGAACCAAAGTGAGGTACAAAACTATAATTACAGAAAAACGTCAAAGTATCAATGGAGACATGATGATGATTATTGATGGCGAACTCTGTCACAGAAAGGTAAGTTGTCCAGTCAGTCTGGTTATCTGTACAACAGCACCTAGGGTATTGTTTAAGAGTCTGATTAGATTCAGGATGAAACTTCGAGGAAAACGATAACTGGATTCTGAGTTTAGTACAAAAGGCCGTTCAAAACGTAGCCACAAATTGTACCCCCTGTCTGAAATAATGTTCTCAGGAATCCCTTTAAGGCAGACTACATGGTCAATAAACAGTCGTGACAAAATTTTCAGAGCTAGGAACCTGAGACAGCGGCACAAAATTATCGATGATTACCCAAATTACAGTCAGAAAGGGGTAAATCCATAATAAAGTCCATGGACAAATGCAACCAGAGCCTTTGGGGAACGGGTAACAGACAAAGTTCACCCATATGGCGGACACGAGAGACTTTTACCCAAGCACAAGTCTTACAGGCCGAAACATAAGTGGTAATATCACGTAGCATGGACAGCCACCTGTATGAGTGAGCAACAAGTCTTTTAGTTCCCACAGTCCTTAAATGACCACAAAAACAGAATCATGCAACTGATTGCATAGCCGAAATCTGAACTAATTGTGCCAGTACTAATAACTTCCCATTGGGAGTAGTCAGATGATCTAACTGCTGGAACTGTCTTATATCGCTGGCCAGGCCTAGGAACACCGCTGAAACTTACAACCCCTTTAGCTAGAATGGGTTCAAGGTTTCAAAGGCGTGAATAGCTTCAGGTTTCCAATCAATAAGATTTGCCCCCTTTTTCGTGAGGTCTGTGAAAGGTTTGGCTGTGGATAAAAAGTTATGGACAAACCTTCTGTAATAGTTGGCGGACCCCAAGAATCTCTGCAGAGCTTTCAGGAAATTCAGCTCTACCCAATCCAAAATAGCCCAAACCTTGACGAGATCCATACAGAAAAGTATGTGGTGTGAGAATATAACTAAGGGAATGTAACTCTTGAACTCCAAATAGTTTTCCAGTTTTGCATACAAGTGATTCTCCCTAAAATCTGCAGGATAGTATGTATATGTTCAACATGGGAAGACCAGTCAGGGGAAAATACTAAAATATCATCCAGATAACCAATAATAAATCGCTCAATTAGGTTTCGGAAGACGTCATTAACAAAGTTTTGGAAAACCGCAGATGCATTAGTTAAGCTTAAGGACAAAACCAAATTTTCATAGCGCCCATTGAGGGTAATAATCTCTCTTGTGGATGCGAATTAAATTATATGCACACCATAAATCTGATTTGGAAAACAAGGTAGCCCCAGATATCTGGTTGAACAGATCTGGGATGAGGGGAAGAGGATGCTGATTTTTAAGGAGTCATTTTATTCAATTCCTGGTAGTCTATGCAAGGTCTGAGACCTCCATCCTTCTTCTTAACAAAGAAGAAGCCAGCCCCAACTGGAGAGAGTGGCGGATATGACACTTGTGGAGGCTATCCTTGGCATACTCCTTCATAGTCTCTCTCTGTGGTGCAGAAAGATTATATATCCGATCATTCAGAAGTATCTCGATAGCACAATTATAAGCCTTATGAGGAAGAAGTAATTCACAGACTGAAAATACATCAGAAAAGTCTTAGGCACGGATAGGTCACTGGGGGAAACAGGACAATGAAAGTGTTAAACAATGTCTATGTCACCTAGGACTCCATTTCACAATATCAACTTCTCCCAAAACGATTAACAGGATTTGTGAAGGGAACCCCTTTTGGCAACCCAGGTGGACCCTACTTTTAAATTAACCAGAGGAGTGGGGAACTTATTTGCCCCTTGATAGAGGGGTGTGTTGTTTATAGCAACCACATTAACTGGGGTCCAGAGAGGCAATAACATGCTTGATAAATGTCCCCCACGCCAATATCAGGTGCATTACAATGTGCCGCGGGCACTCTGTAATTCGCCTGAATTCAGGGGCATGAGGGAGGTGGGGCACACTAAACCCAAACCCTTTGATTTTTAGCTTCATATGGAAAAACCCAAAGGGGCCCTTTTCTAATTTGGGAAAAGTTATACTTTTAAAGTGGTTTTCCTGAACCAGAAGGGGTTTCATTTGTGCTAGAAAAGTCCTGTTTTAAAAGACTCCCAGCAGAGCGGGTTTATTTAAAACAGGCGCCCTTCTACACAAAACTTTTTGCGACAAAAAATTTTTTTCTTTTGGGGGGGGTTTTTTGGTCTTTAGGGAAACCCGGGTTTTATCCCCGCGCTTAAACTATTTGTCAAAGGGCCAACATCTCGTAGGGGTGTGTAAAGTTTAGTTAGGGAGTCAGGGCCCTTTTTTCAGTTCCGTGGAAGCGGGTCCCCTGGGGGCACGCGAGCGTGGATGGGTATTTAAATCGCGGGGGATAGGGAAAAGTGCAGGCATTTCACCGGGCATTGGTAAAAGGGGGGACAGGTCACAGCAGATGTAGCCATAGAAAGGTTTAAAAAAATTCCCAGGCAGGGGAATTTGGGGATAACAAGGTTAAAAGGTAAAAAACCCAAGGGGTTTAAATCATTTAAGGGGTCACAAAAAACAGTCAGGCTTCTAGGGGTAACAAAGGGAACTAAAACTGGAAACAAGGGCGGAATTCCTTAAGTGCTAGGGGGTTCCCAAAGGGGCCCTAGACCCGGGTAATTAGGATGCGTCCCTTTAAAAAATTCAGGGCAGTGGGCAGGCACTTTCCCAAAGGGGGGGCTCATGCTCAAAACAGCCAGGAAAGGGCCCGAGGGAGGTAGCAGGGGCTCGTATTCCAGCCCGGGGACCGGGCCCCGATGCAGCAACAGGGATAGGAGCCCGGACAGGTTTAGAACGTTATGCCTTTAAGCTGGGGCTGGGAGCAGGGAAGGGACAGGAAGTGTCAGCAAAGATAAGGCCATTCCCGTGGTCCCCAAGAGGTTAAACCGTGGATGCAAACCGGGGAGTACCCAAAGGGGGCACAGAGAGACACGGGGGTTCCCGAGCCCCGACAAAACGGCCGCGGGGGTGGGAAATGTGATTAAAGTGGGAAAAAAAGGGGAGACATCTCAGGGCATTTTTCCTTTTTGCGCTCCCACAACTGAAAGTTGGTCATTTGGGAAAAAATCATTAAATTTTTCCAAGTTTTTTGGGTTTTTATTAAATTTTGAATTTTTTTTAAGCGCCATTGATTCCCGGGGGGCTGGGAATTCAAGAGGGTTCCCAAACCCTAAATAAGTAAAAAAGTTCAAAAGCTTAAAGTAAAGGGGAAAAAACAACTGGACAGAGGAAAGAGAACCCTGCCCGCAAAGGCTTATAATCTACAAGGGGAAGGGGGGAAAAAGACAGGGTGGGGGGAGACAGTTTGTGGAGGGTGGGAGTGGCAGAAGGGGGTTTTCTAAAGTTTTTTGGCAACCTGAAAAGAAGGGTTTTTAGGGGTTTCTTTTGAAGAGGTGAAAGTGGAAGGGGAGTTGATGTGTTTTGGGGGAAATGAGTTCCAGGTGTTTGGGGGGAAACACGGGAAAGGGGGGCTTGTGTGAGGAGCTGAAAAGGGGAGAGCGGAAAGGAGGTCCTGTAAAGGGGTGGAGATTGCGTGAGGGGGGGTATTGGAATTAAGGGGAGAGATTTAAGGGGGGAGGTTTTTGGAAGCTTTGTAGGTCATGGTTAGGGAAAATTTAAGTGGGAAATTTGCTGGGAATGGGAAGCCCTTTTAAGGGATTGGCAGGGGGGGAGGTGGGGAGTTTGCGGGGGAGAGGAAGGGGGGTTTAAAAGGGGAGCAAGTTTGGAGGATTGAAGGGGAGCAAAAAAGTGCTAGAAGGGGGGCCACAGAGAAGGTGGGTTTCAGTAGTCTAGGGAGGAAAAGACAAGGGCATTTGGCCAGCCCTTTTTTTAGTGTAGGGTTGAATGAGCGGATTCTGAAAATTTTGGGTTTTAGGTGGGGCGGGGGCAAAGGCAGCTTTGGGTGTGTGGTTTTTAAAGGGAAAAACGGGTCAAGGGTTATTTTCCCAAAGGGAGCGGGCTTGGGGACTGGTTTAGGGGTTTTGGAGGGCCCTTGGGCTGTAATAGAGAGTTTAGGTGGGGATGGAAATGGGGCGGTGGAAAAAATGACGAGTTTTTTTTTCTCTACATTAAGGTTTTTGGAACCCGGGAAAAGAAGAAGGGGGATATGGACAAAAGACCCGTCTGGGAAACTTGACAGTAAAAGGGGTTTAAGGTTTTTTAAATTGGGTGTCATCAGCATACAGGTGGTATTGAAAAAAACCCGGGATGCTTGGGGCTGGGCCCAGGCCAAAAAGTGGAATAAGAAGAGTAGTGGGGGCCCCGGGCGACCCCGGGGGGACCCAACAGGAGGGTCGGAGGAGGGGGTGGAAACGAGGGTGAGAGGGGGCGTGAATGTCCCCCTTTAGAGAGGTAAAAGGAGATCCAGGAAAGGGCTGAGGGCCTTGGGGCCCAGGGAAAGGGGAGGATTTGAGCAGGAAAAAAATGGGCAAAAATTGGGCAAAGGAGGAAAAAATCTAAGAGGAGAAGGATGTTTGGAGGGGGGCTTTTTGCGGTCAATTTGGTCTTGGGTGAACCCCCCGGGTTTGGGGGTTTCAGTAGATGAAAGGGGTTTTGGAAAACCAGATTTTCAGTGGGTCAAGAAAAGGTTGGGGGGACAGATGGGAGGACAGTTTAAGATGGACGTTTCTGCCGAGGAGTTTAGAAGCAAATGGAAGCAGTTTGGTGGGGGGATGTTGGACACAGGGGGAGGGATCAAAAAAGATGGTTTCTTTAGGGTCGGAGTGATGGTGGCATGCTTAAAGGGGGAAAGGGGAAAGATACCAGGGGGTTGTGATAGGTTGAAAAGGTGGGTGAGGGTTTGGGATGATAACAGCACTAAGGTCAGGGATGAGGTGGGATGGCAGTGGATCAAGGTTACAGATAGTGAGGTTGGTTTTGGGGAGAGTAAAGAGGAGAGTTGTCATGAGTAAACAGGGGAGGAAGAAAAGTTAGGGGGGAAGTGCAAGGGAAGGTAGATAGGGTGGCGGTGGGGACTGCAGGCATGGATGTGGGCGAAGGGGACATGGGTAAAGCTTTCTCTTATGAGGTTGGTTTTTGTTTAGAAAGTGGTTGGCAAAGTCCGTCCTGCTGAAAGGAGGGATGGGGGAGGAGGTGCTGGTGGACGGAGGAGAGAGTTGAAGGTGTTAAAAAGTTGTCTGGGGTTGTGAAACACAGAGGATATGAGAGTGGTGAAGTAATCCTGTTTGGCGGTGGTGAGTGCAGACTTAGATGCGTGTAGTGATTCTTTGTATGAGGTGAAGTCATTGGTGGAGCGGGTTTTCTTCCAGCAGCGTTCAGCAATTCTGGAACCTCGCCTCAGCTGTTTAGTGAAGTCTGTGCGCAAGGGTTGTCTGTTGATTTTGCGGATTCTGTTGTGTGTGAGAGGGGTGACCAAATCGAGTGTGGAGGAGATTGTGTGGTTGTAGAAAGCAGTGGCTGTGTCAGGGTCATCAAATGAAGATATGGTAGAGAGAGGTGCAAGAGAGTCAGAGAGTGTGCGAGGGTTAAGGTTTTTTTAGGTTCCTGTGGGGTGTTTCTAGATGTGAGACGGAGGAGCAGGTGGGGTGGAGATGGTGGAGAAGGTAAGCAGGTTGTGGTCATATATAGGGTGTGGAGAGTTAGAGAAGTCAGATAGGGGGCAGAGGCGGGTGAAGACGTTGTGGATAGCTGATCAACAAATCATTGAGTGTCACAGAAAGACCTTGCCACAAAAATACACCGGAGCACTGGGTCATTCCATTATGAGACAACAACCAGTACCTGCACTCAGAGAAGTAGTCTTTCACTGCTCGCTGCCCCTGACGGAGAGACAAAAGATTAGTATCGGCTTCAGACCTGACATCTGGTTCATCATACAAAAGTCCCAAGGCCTGAAAAAATTAGTCAACAGACAATACTTCGGGAGAGCCAGGGTCCAAAGAAAGGCCCAAGCTTGTGGACCCACTTGTAGCAAAGAAATGACAAACCCCATTCCTTGTTCCTTAGTTCTGGATGAGAGGGGCCCAAGCCAAAAGTACAGCCCTTGCGGAGGCTGCAAACAGACAGACCTTAATGGAGTAGTAGCACAGTACTAACATACACCATGTGAACATACCCTTCCTTATGCAAAGCAAGGAAGTACACATAAAGCTTCAGCAAGTTACCCTGCCTGTTTCTGTGTATGCACAGATCTATTTTTGTACGTTTCATATTTAACGCTTGTATCTGAATAATAAAAAAATTCAAAGAAGATGAATTCGCCACATACATGGGAGGTGGCAGCTGTTATTTACAGATGTTTACTGAAGGCACCACAATAAACCATTATTGTACTCCTTTTATAATCAGAGGCAGGGTGTGATTTTTATACCCTCAATTAAAATCATTTTTATAAAATGCCATGGTAATAGGATATGCCTCAAATGTGGAAGTCCCAACCCTGAAGCCCAAACCTATCTTCAGAATGGACCCTTGAAGGTATCTGCGCTAAGAGGAGAAGAGGTCACACTTTCACAGTACTCTGTACTCTGTTCTCTCTGTAACTCCACTAAAATTAATCAAAACTGCTGCAGAAGCACAACCTCCTTCTCCGTTCTGCGCACTTTTTTGGGGGCACCAGCAGCTTAGAATTTCTTTTTATAGGTACCGAACAACTCCTTTAAAATACTTCTGTCTGGCAAATCTCCTGGCCCAGATGGTTTGACCTAATTATATTACGAGATGTTTACTCTCAACTTGTCCCTTACACAATTTCCTTTTCCTTTTTAAGGGATAACCTATTTCCAAAAAATGTGCTTCATTCTTATGTTTCTGTCATTTTGAAGTTGAATAAGGATCCCCTTGACTGCACCAACTATAGGTATATTGCGCTATTGAATATAGATCTAAATATCTTCAGAATAATTTTAGCCAAATGTCTGTCTTTATGGCTTATCGCTTGAGTGCAGAGAGATTAGGTGTGCTTTGTTTCATGTTAATAAGGAGGTGATAATATGAGAAAAGCAATGGATTTGATTGGTCAGTAAGTGGTCAGTAAAAGGAGTGAACCTGCTCTTCTGTTGAGCCTTAAAAGGGTTGTCTCACTACAAGGATTGCTTTTTATGTTAAAGCTCTTGCAAAAACAAGTGACTTTGCAATCTATGTCCATTAACAGTATTAACTATTCTGAATATCCCCTCTTGTATGGGCTGCATCAGCTCGTCAGGTCGCTATAGCTACAGACCTGTTTGATCTCTCCTGCAAGCACTGGTTGCTATATTTACAGACCTGACTTGTACTGCACCCAGTAAACACGCCCCTGAATTCAAAGTGAAACCAAGAAAACAGTACTGAGTTAAGATGAATCAATGTAGTGAGACAACCTCTTTAATGAAAAGGTCTTTGACCATCTGAACTGGTTGTTTATGTTTATAGTGCTGCAGTTCAGTAGTTTTTCAAGTTCCTTTATTCAAGCTCTGAGGTGGTTGTATTTGTCATTTTCCCATGCTGTCATTTCCCTGTGATGTATATCCCTGTTATCAGCCTGTACTGTTATTTCTCCATACTCTTATCTCCACGTGCTATCTTACTGTGCTTTCTCTCCACGTGCCATCTCTCCCAATGCTCTCTCCCCTTGCTGTCTCTCCCCGTGCTGTCATATCCCCATACTGTTATTTCCCCGTACTGTTATCTCTCACTGTGCTGTCTCTCTATGTGCTGTCTCTCTGTGTGTCTCCCCTGTGTTTTTTATCCCCCCCCGTTTATTGCCAACTGTTTTTCCCTGTCCTTACTCCTCTACTGTTATCCCCCCCATATGTTTTTCCCATGTGCTGTTCCCCTGTCGTGGCCCCGTGCTCTTTTTTCCCGCTGGGGTGGTCTAAACTAAAACCCTTACCACTGTGCTTACTAGACGCGGGGTTTGTACATTCCCAAATGTTGAATACTATATTCACCTGGGGGCATCCCGGAAAGCGGGCGTGATGATGTCACAAACAGACATGGCTTGCTGAAGAAGGTACACCCCTTTTTCAGAACTGGAGCAGAGCGAAGAGATCGGTAAGAAGGGGACACGAGGTCGTGGTAGAATCCCTTTGAGCTATAGCATTTAATTTATCATTATAGGGGAGACGTCTTGCTGCATTAAGATTTTCCCATCAGCTCCCCAAAAACCTATGACTTTACTTCAAAGTTTAGCAGTTTATCTGGCTTAAAGTCAACACAGCTAAAACTGAGGCACTTTCTCTACATCTTCCATGAACAATTGTTTCTTGAACAATAGGCGCTTCTTAAGTCTAATTTTAATGACCATTGGCCGGATGCCTCTTTCAAATATTTGAGTATTAATCTAACTACTTGTTACGTAAAATTGCTCTATCATAATTATCCAAGGCTATTTTCAGACATACGCAGATTATTAAACAAGTGAAAAAGTCTTCTTCTTTCTCTCTTGGGCAGGATATTAACTATTAAAACGATAATACTGCCAAAATTTATATATTTATTTGAAACTTTGCCCTAACTCCTCCCCTGGTAAAGAGCTAAGAGTATTGCAGTCTTTACTTCTACACTTTATTTGGGCTCAGAAAAGGAACAGATTACCAAAACTCGTCTTGTTGTCATGTAAATCTAAAGGTGGGCTGTCGGTTTCTGATATAGCTAAGTATTAATGGGCAGCACAATTAAGAAGAAGCCCAGCTTGGTCTCCATTATTTACGTTTACAAGGTGGATGAAGTGAAAAAACATAAAGCCCCTATCCACCCAAATTTGCTCCTTTGCTCTTCCACCCATGTAAAAATCGACAACCTTTTATGTCCTATGGTACTCTTGTGAGAGATTTAGAGGACTTGATTGAGGAAATTTAGACCTAAAGTTCTCACCTATGGCTTCCTTATTTCAGCAACTTCTTCCAGATACCGTTTTGAGTATGCATATGAGACAGTGGCTTCATGCTTTCATACTTTGCCGGTTTTCTTATTACAAAATGTGACAGGTTCTGCCTAATGAATCACTTCAAGCTAAATTTAATCTGGCAGATAGGAGTTACTTGTCCTCTTTACAGATATTCTGCTTCATAAACAGAACCCGCTTTAAAGATAGAGTTTCACCTGTCATTTGGGTTCCTCCACATAATGAATTATTTCTGAGTTTAACCAGATCTTCTGGTTTGACATATCTGTATGCTTAAGTGGAAATCTTACCTAGAAACTTAGCTGTCCAAAGAGACCTGTACAGTAACTTAAAGGGGTTGTCTCACTACAAGGATTGCTTTTTATGTTAAAGATCTTGCAAAAACAAGTCCCTTTGCAATAAGTGTTCATTAGCAGTGTCCTACCTATTCCTAGATATCGCCTCTTGTGTGGGCTGCATTAGCTTCTCTGATTGATATAGCTACAGACCTGTTTGATCTCTCCTGATAGGCTACCAGTGTTGGTCGCTATAGCTACAGACCTGGTGCCCTCAGCAGCTCATCACTACAGACCAGTAGTAGCCAGTAAACACGGCCATGAACTCAAAAATGAAACTGAGAAACGATGAATCAATATAGTGAAACATCTCATTTAAAGACAAGCAGCCCCTTTATGCATATCTCAAAAGTAGGACCAATACAAAATTATGATATTTTAGTTTCATATACCCTTTCTTCTCCACTAATTCAATCCTGTTTAAAGAGTGGATCAGAAAGGGGAACTCTATTGCATTTGTTTTGGAACTGCTCAAGAATTTAATCTTTATGGGCTGAGGATAAGACTTTTGTACGTCATTTGTTAAGAGTCCTTCTCAATGTTCTTCCATGTAAAATGGGTTGTAGGTTCCTACATATTTTCATGGTTCCCAGGTGCCTAATAGTTACATTTTGTGAATGTTAAACTCTCTTGTCATCATCAGACCTCTATATAAAAAAGTCAGGACATAAATGTCATACAGCTATATTAAATAAAAAGGTTGAACTGTTTGAATCTACCATTCTTGTTCTTTATTCTTCAATAAAAGCTCAGATAAAAAAAAAGTCACACTTACAGGCCACTATAACCCTTGGCCCTTTATAACTACTTCTGAGAATTTTTGGCCACAAATTTATGTCTTTTATCTATTTTTAGTCATTGAAATCCATATAAAACACTCTCAATGAAATAGACTTAAATAAAAGTTAGGGCTTTTAAAAGATGGATATGAAAAAATGAAAATGTATGTTAAAAAAAATATATGAATCCAAATTATATGTTAGTAAACAGCAGCAACTTTTTTTCTTTTTTCAGTATACTTTTTTATTCATTTATTAGGTATGTGTTTGAAAAAGGAAAAAATGTAGCGTAACCCTGGATTCTCTCCCTATGTAGATGGCTAGCCTCTTGAGGATCCACAATTTTTTTTTCGTCGTCATTGCATCTTAAGAGCCTTAATAGAAGTACAGCAGTTTAAGAACCTGTGTTTTGTGAGTTGTAATTTTAAATGGCACCTTTCTCGGGTATGTATAATTCATATAATTCATTACTAGTTTTTATTAAAGTGGCTTTCTCATTAAAAAAATAGATTTCAACATTGGGCAATAGATTTTACTTTAGTCATGTGATAAGAAATATTTTATGTGCTCTGAAATCACATAGGTTTTTATGGTTAACTGCATAACAGAGCATTACTCTGTATCTGATTAAAGCAGAGAGCTTAGAGCAGGGAGTGAAATCACCCCATGGATGGACTGAGCTCCAGAGCAAATTAATTATCTCTAACAAGATTACAGATAAGCCATTGTTTTCAGTCCTCACAGCACCTGTACCTTGTGTTTACTGAAGAGATAACATCTCCTGCACTTGTCAGTGTAACAGCTCAGCTACTTACAGAGACACTAGATATCACTGATATAGAGCCACCCACAGCCTGAAGAGACAGAGTGAGTGTAAAACTGCTTGTGACTCAGTGAAACAGCCTAGTGAGAAAAACCCTTCAATGTTTATTGGGACAAAATGCAAAACAAAAAACAAAAAAACCAAGGGGACATGTCTGAAAAATGTCTTGGTCTAAGACTTTCTTTGTTGCCCATAGCAACCAATCAGAGCGCCCGTTTCACTTCATATAGTGCTCTGAAGAAATGAAAGGGGAACCCTGATTGGTTGCTATGGGCAACAAGAAAAGTCTTAGACCAAGACAGTTTTCATACTTGTCCCCCCCCCCCAGACTTTTACTCTTTGCACTTACTCTTTTACTCTTATCAATTTATCTATGTTTAGTCAGTAAAATCCATATAAAACACTTTCAATAGACTGCTAAATAAAAGTTAGGGCTCTTGCAAGATGGATATGAAAAAATGAAAATGGATGTTAAAAAAAATTATATGAATCCAAACTATATGTAAGTAAACAGCAGCAACCTTTTTTTTGCTTTTTGCAGTATACTTTTTTATTCATTTCTTAGGTATATGTTTGAAAAAGGAAATAAAAATGTAAACCTGGATTCTCTCCCTATATAGATGGCTAGCCTCTCGAGGATCTACAATTTTTTTTCTCATCATCCATGCATCTTAAGAGCCTTAATCGAAGTACAGTAGTTTGAGAGTATGTGTTTTGTGAGTTGTGATTTTTAAATGACACCTTTCTAGGGTATGTATAATTCATATAATTCATTACTAGTTTTTATTAAAGTGGTTTTGAGGGCAAGGGCTGAAAGGTTAAGTTTAAGGATAGAAGTGTTAAGTGCAAATGTAGGGCGATTTTTATGGAAAGCATTAGGGACAGTGAGCTAAGGACAGTTCTCACTACTAGCCTCTTGTAACTGAAGTCAACTTGCACTTGAATCTCCAGCAACTGTGTACCTGTCTTCATCCACCTGCTGTTTGCCAATTCATCTAGTCGTGAATCTCTTTTGATTAAAACACTTAGGGCGACATGTATGAATCTCGCCACGTCGTGGCGCACCTTTCCGCCGGTTTTCCGGCGAAATCTGTGCCTGATTTATGTCGGCGCCGGGGCGCGCTCATACATTCCATGTAAAGTCCGCCGCGCCTCACCAGTGTGTGGGGCGCAGTGCGGGGACTTAGGTGCGGTGCGGGGCTGCGCCTAAGATTCGCCGTCCGAGAAGGTGCGCTCATACATGTGGGGAAAAGTTCCCTGCACCTCGCCAGTATGTGGGGTGCAGTGCGGGACTTAGGCGCAGAAGGGACTGCGCCGAAAATCTGTTCCGATGCGAGACAGGCTGGAAAACAGCGAGAAATCATTCCACATGTCGGTGCGGAGTAATAAAATCAAAAATCGCCTTTAGAAAGGCGTTCAACATTCTCAGAAAAAGAGCTGAACCTTAAAAATAAAAAATACATAAAAGAAAATCACTTTCCAATATCCTAATTCAAGAATTAGGATATTGGAAATTGCCGGGAAATACAGTAATTCAAATTCTGAAAGCTATTCTCATTGGTCGGCAGAAACCGGCCAATCAGAATAGGAGCGACAATGACCCATTAAAACCTATGGAGAACTATTGCCAATCAGAATCAAAGGGGGGACAGTTCAAAATACAGTAAAAATGCAGAAAAGAGCTGATTTGGCTGAGCTAGCGGGGCTTGGCTATCCCGCCCAAATTTCAAATAGGAGCGCAGGGACCCATTATAGCCTATGGAGAAGTTTGAACCAAATCAAAATCAAAGGCGGGACAGTTCAAAATACAGTAAAAATGCAGAAAAGAGCTGATTGGTTGAACTAGCGGGGACTTGGCTATCCCAGCCAATCAGAGCCCGAGCTATTTCCCTCCCATTGTAGTCTATGGAGAGATCGGCGCAATGAAATCTCAGCTCCCCAGTGCCGGTGGCATGGAGTATGATTAAAAAAACATTTTTATTAGTTGTAAAAATTCTCTGAAAAAGAGCTCAAACATTCTAAAAAACATAAAAAATTTATATCCCGAACAACGCGTTTGTCGCCGAGACCAGCGCTACATTGGGAATTGCCATAGAAAGAATTGCCGGGAAATACAGTAATTCAAATTCGGTATGCTATTCTGATTGGTCGGCATAAACCAGCCAATCAGAATAGGGAAACGACCCAAAAAACCCATTATATCCTATGGAGAAGTTTTGACCAATCAAAATCAAAGGCGGGACAGTTCAAAAGACAGTAAAAATACAGAAAAGAGCTGATTGGCTGAGCTAGCGGTGGCTTGGCTATCCCAGCCAATCAGAGCGCGAGCTACTTCTCCCATTGTAGTCTATGGAGAGATCGGCGCAATGCAATCTCGGCGCTTTGATTTTGATTGGTTCAAACTTCTCCATAGGCTATAATATGTCCCTGTTCGCTCCTATTCTGATTGCCGAAATAGCCAAGCCCCCCTAGCTCAACCAAAACAGCTCTTTTTGCATTTTTATTGTATTTGTAACTGTCCCCCCTTTGATTCTGATTGGGCAATAGTTCTCCATAGGTTTTTAATGGTTCACTTCCACTCCTATTCTGATTGTCCGGTTTCTGACGACCAATGAGAATAGATTTCAGAATTTAATTAAATGTATTTCCCGGCAATTTCCAATATCCAATTCTTGATATTTCGGGCCCTTCTAGATTTTTGGAAAGTGGTTTTTTTTAATGGTTTTTTTTTTTTGAGTTGAGCTCTTTTCTGATAATGTTTTTCCCCCTTTATAAAGGCCCATTTTTTGGGAAACCCTACTCCATTTCTGCACGGAGCGGAGCGCCGAGATTTCTCTTGCGAATCTTCTTATGTTTCCCTCTCATGTTTTCGTTTTTTGCTTCACTTCGCCTCCGCCGGAGCATTTAGAAACCCAAAAAAAACTAGGTCTGACTGTCGGAGCTGCCGAGCTCTGCAATGCGCCGCACTTTGCCGACTCGCGATCGTACATGCCTCGGAGTTTTCGAGCGCGCCGCGTCCCGCCCCTGAACGCCTACAGCGCGCCCATTGCCCGCCCCTTCATGCGGGGCGCAGCTGAAAGTGGCGAACGCTGCGCCTAACACCGCATCCCTGCGTCCGACAGGGGGATTCGGGCCGGGAGGCGCAGGTTACTCCAAAAAACAGGCGAAAAGCCCGTTCATACATGATGCCCTTAGTATTGCAATTTCATGTTACTGCTGGTCAGGAGCGTAAGTAGAAAAGCATGGACCCAATAGCAAATTTTTGTATGGAGTCCCCCTCCCGCCTCCCCGACCACAAATATTTTCCGGGACCTCTAAATCAGTAATGCAGTTACTAGATAACACAAGGACTGAATACTTCACCATACATATCACAATCATACTGCTACCAAACAAATCCACTATACTAAGACTAAAATTATCAAACATTACCAATAACGCTACTGCATCAGGACCTGATTATACTGCCAAAACACAATCACAAATTACCACCACATAGTGACTGAATAATACCCCTATAATATTATTGAATAACAATCAGTATGCAAATAACAATATTACTGCAATATAGTGACCATATAGTGGTATAAACCAGTGCCCTACAGACAGTATATTACCACCATATAGTGGTATATGCCAGTGTACACAGGCTCTGCAGACTGTATATTACCGCCATACAATGACCATATAGTGGTAGATACCAGTGTACACAGGTTCTGCCAACTGTATATTTCCTCCATACAGTGACCTTAGAGTGGTAGATACCAGTATGCACAGGAGCTCTGCAGACTGTATATTAATGCCATATAGAGACCATATAGTGGTAGATATCAGTATACACAGGAGCTCTGCGAATATTGAAGTGATTGCAGTGCTTTTACATCTTGGGACTCATTGGAGACATCTTCTATGACTGGAATTGTTATCTTTCCCATTTAATCTCCATCCTGTCCAGGCCACCATGATGATTTCTCCCGGTCATGACTCGTGCTGCAAAAATTACCACACAAACATCTTAGAATTCAATATTTTTCAGCACTTCAGGCTCTGCAGACTGTATATTACCGCCATACAATGACCATATAGTGGTAGATACCAGTATACACAAGTTCTGCAAACTGTATATTTCCTCCATACAGTGACCTTATAGTGGTAGATATCAGTATACACAGGAGCTCTGTGGATATTGAAGTGACTACAGTGCTTTTACATCTTGGGACTCATTGTAGACATCTTCTATGACTGGAATTTTTATCTTTCCCGTTTCATCTACATCCTGTCTAGGCCACCAGGAGGATTTCTCCTGGCCAGGACTCGTGCTGCAAATTTTACCGCCCAAACATCTTAGAATTCAATTTTTTTTCAGCACTTCCCTACCTGTGGCCAACTCTGTACAAACTCCACATGCGGTGATAGGTGGGGGGTTATGGGGTGAAAGGTGGAGTGGACTAATAGGTTAAGGGACTATGGGGTAATAGGTGGAGAGGTTATGAGATGATATATGGGGGTTGTATTTTGTGTTGGCAATAGGATACATAAGACAATGGTGGGAAAGGGGTGAGAGAAATGAGCACAGCCTACAATCTTATTGGGAGCAGAGAACCACCACCATGGAGATTGTGCTGTGGCTGTCGTCTCTACCCCCCAGAATCATATTGTGCAGGTTGAGCCCCATACCCTGCACCCCCAGAAGATCAGCCACAGGAATAATTTTCAGGAGGTCAGGAGATGTTTAGTACTGTCATTTTTTTTTTATGTTTTCATTTTTATACAGGTTTCAATTTTGGATTATTCCCCATTGAAAAAAGCTAAACCACATTGGGATAAATTTTTTAATATCGGTTAAAGAGGCTTTTTGTTGGGATGTTTTTTTTAAAAAACAGCGACATCATAAATTCACTCCCCATTTTTAAACGGGCCCCAAAAACCCCCATTTCTAAATGATAAAAAGGATTAAATACAACCGTAGAATAAAAAACCAGCTTGGCTGCAGAAAAGTGGACCATCATTTTAGAGGGTATTCTGATGGTTCCCCGGGGTTGTTCTAGTGCCCGATTGATGGGTACTGGTGTAATAGTGACACGGGGTTAGTGTAAGCCTTGGGGTGACAAAGACCACGATTCTAAACACCAAACCCCGAGCTAGTAATAAGGGGTGTCTTCAGATGTTTCCCAAATTATACACTGGAAAAAGAAAAAAAAAAAAAAAAAAACAGAAAAAATTACAAAAAAACCCTTTTATTTAAATTTGGGCACCCCCTACCCAGCCCTTTTTAACCATTTTTTAAAAAAAAAATAGACCAAGGTTGACCATTTATAAAAAAAATCCATGTTTTTCCAAAGGGAACCTGTAAATAAAAAATCATTACACAAATACACTACAAGGGGGATACCCTATCAGCACCAGGAAAGCGGGGGTAAAAAAATGATCATCACCCAGTTTTCCTGGCCCGGATAGTCTATCCGCAGCGGAAAGCTGGGGGTTTCCCAACCCCCCACCAGGAAAACCTTTTTTCCCTATCAAAAGGGAAAGAGATGCCACTGTAGGGGTTACATCACCTAGGGCCCGTAGAAAATGTCCGGGTCAAAAATTTCCTTGTGCCCATAGAAACCCACTCATTTTCCCCTTTAATTCCTAATGCTCTGAAAAAAGAAGGGCGCTCGTTTGGGTTTTTTGGGCAACAAAGAAAGTCTTAGACCAAACATTTTCAGACATTCCCCCCTAGTTTTTCTGGGTGCTTGATAGTCTATCCAGTATCCAGGAAAGTTAGGTGATGTCCCATTCCCTACTGTTGACACACAGTTGTCCTATCTTAGAAAAGCTGGGTGCACCTTCTAGGAATGGGCATCACCCAGCTTTTCTAAGATAGAAAAAGTGTGCCCATTACTCCACCATCACCTCTTCTCCCCACTTTACTGCCCCCCCCTTTCAAAACTCCCCTTCACCCCCCCACTCTAAACCCCCCCCCTTTCCTCACCCTTCACTCTAAAAAAAAACCTTCCCCATCCCACGTTAACCCCCTTCTCTCACTCTAAACCCTGTTCCCCAAATTTAACCCCTT
Organism: Phyllomedusa bahiana; assembly: GCA_025379985.1. Classification (NCBI taxonomy): domain Eukaryota; kingdom Metazoa; phylum Chordata; class Amphibia; order Anura; family Hylidae; genus Phyllomedusa; species Phyllomedusa bahiana. The sequence continues at coordinate 18,315 of JAODAL010026033.1, forward strand.
TCCCCTGCTCTAACCACCCCTTTCTCACCCTAGATCCACTTCCACCACTTTAACCCCCTTTCAAAAAAAACCCTTTTTTCCCCTTTTAATCCCCTTTCCCCCAAATCTAACAACCCCTCTCCACTCTAAACCCCCCATCAAACTTTTAAAAACCCCCTCTCCCTTAAACCCCCTCCCCTATAAACCCCCCCCACTCAACCCCATCTCCACCTAAACCCCATCCCACTTTCACCCCCTCCCCTAACCCCCCACAGTTTTTCCCCCCCTTTCACCTAAACCCCCTTTTTCCCCCACATTTTCCCCCCCCCCCACTCTCACCTCCCTGTCACTCAAAATCCCCTTTACCCCACAGTAACCTCCCTTCCCCACTCAAATCCCCCTTTACCCCACTTTAACCTCCCTCCCCCCCTCTAAATCTCCCATGCCTCACTTGACCCCTCCCTTCCCCCAAGGCATTACCACCGTTCTGCGATGGGACCTGACTAATGGAAAAGGGGTGGAATTTTTTGGGGTCCGCCCCCTTCCCCTAATGTACGGAACACGACTGACAGCATTGACCTTAATGGACGGCCCCCGCTGCTATGCTGCACCCGTAGTTTCACCCTGCTCGGTGTACTTCCCTATTTGCTTGTTGTTGTCTGGAATCCAAGAGCATTATTATAGCCCCTCCCTTTGTCAAACCACTTAGATGCTAAGGTCGCTATGGCATTTGAGGGGTTAAACTGCTAGGGTCAGCTGGCAGTTGCAGCAGGGACCCACATGGACCAGCTGAATACTGCTTGCAATGCCTACATGATCAAAGATCCATACCTGTGTGGGGGGCAGCCCTCTGAAACGCTTATCCAAAAATATTGTTATGGAACAGGGCCCTAAAAGGGGCCGTTTAAAAAAATTTATTGCTATCAAAAAAAAGATACTTAACTATTTTTTTTTTCTTACCATTTCTATTTTCTGGAAATTTACAGTTTTTGTCTGTATATAAATTTTGGGGGACCCTCTTGCCCCCAGCTGTTCTAAACGGATTTTAAAAAATCTTTACAGCAGCTATTGGGCATTTAATTTTGAACCCTTTTTTCTTCTATAGGGGATTTTCTAGGCATCTCGTGATTGGAAAAGTCAGGGGCAGGGAGGGGAAAAGGGGGGGGCTTGACTATCTCCTACTGTGAATGGTGGATTCTGTTTTATCTTTCAGTATAATCCTGTCTGTGATGATATTGAAAATTGCTGGAAAAACTTTCTCACAGACAGAAATTCAGACATTATAAGGCCCGAGGAAAAATGAGATTTTTTGGGATTTAAAAATAAATAAATAAAGATACTGATTTAAAAAACAAACAAAAAAAAAAAGTGTTTTTTCATGTTTTTTAAAAGGGGTCATAAATGAGTATTTACACCTAGAGCCAATTCTATTTTGTCTAGCTATTAGTTGAATTGCTTGCATTATTAAGGCATCTTTACACACTAACACATGACTAGCCAGAAGGAAATACAAGCTGTTCTGCTGACATCTCAGTGTATCAACCTATGTCAAGTCAATCTTTGGTCACTTTCACACTGCGCTTTTTAATGTCCTTTGGAGCTATTATGGTCCCCAACATATAGGTCCATCATATACCTGAGGCAGATACCACTCAATGGTATCCACCTTATACAGTGTCCCATGGTAAAAAAAAGTACACCACATAGTGTCAATTTTTACTGTATCCAACTCAATGGAACAAGACAGCTCTATGTCTTATTCATCCAGAGGGCCCGCGGATATCTTTAATATAGGCAAAAATGGAACTCTGTTTGGGAAGGGTACATTTTTTATCTGCAAAGAACCTTCTGTTAAAACTGCTATGAAACTCTAAGACAATTTGACTTAACCAACGGCAAACATCAATACCTCTAATTCAGTGTGAATAATGTGAATTATATGGGGGGTTTGGAAGAATAACCAGGTGTAACCCAAAAATGTAACGTTTTTGCAATTTTTTTACACAAAGTATTAAATTAAGTTCAAAGTTGATATACTATGCCTCATTATGTCATTATTTCAACATTGTTTCTTGAGAACTTACAGCATCATAAGACAAGATTTAGCAATAGCAGTCAGTGGAGAGCTGTGGAATGTAGTCCTCAATTTTTCCCAAATGTTTACCCAACATTTTTTGAAATCGGCAAACCAAATAAAAAAAATTTAAAACATATTACCAAAGGCAACTAAAAGTGACAATGCCATAAGAACTGTTTTTGCTCTTTAGCACTTTACTTTTTTGTGTGTAGAGAGCAAACACTAAATATCTTCACTGGTTCACAAGCACATGATGATTTCTAGTAATTGCAGAAGGTAAAGAAACATTTAACCTTGAAATGATTGAGGAAAAACCCTATAAAATCTTAACTTCAAAACTTCGTAGCTATGAAACGGAAACTTTTCAAACCTGGTTTACCCAGATATCTAGAAATAAAACAATATTTTTTCCCGAAAATCCACCCCAAAAAACCCCCACCAACTACTGCGCTTTTTTGTTTTTTGTGTATTTTTTAAAATTTCTTTAATAAGACTACCTAGAATCTGCTGAGAAAAAAGACGCAGATTCGCCTTCTTTTATGAAAAAGGGGGCTGGGAAGCTCACTGCGCCCCTTTTGGTTTTTAACAAATCCCCATTTTAATTTGTTACTGAATCTTTGAGAAGCAAAAAGGAATAAGTCAAACCAATATCGCTCACTACATACGCCCTTTTTGGGGGTTTTTCCCCTCATCGGTAGAGCAAGCGTACGGCTTGACTGGGGGGGAGGGAATATGGCTGAAGAAGGAAAATCCTCCTTTTGGGGAACACCCTTAATGTTTAGTGTTTTGATTCCTTTTTACCCCTACTAAACTCTGCATATCACAAGGGATTTGGGGAAAGGCTGGGGAAACTGACTGGCCCTCTATGTGATTTTACAAATCCTCAATTTAATTCTGATTCAGTGAATCTTTGAGAAGCAAAAAGGAATATTAGTCAAGCCAATATCACTCATCTACATACGCCGTTTTGGGGTTTTGCCCCTCATCAGTGTAGAGCAGAGCGATACTGGCTTGACTGGGTGGGAGGCAATGAGTGGTTGAGAGAAGGGAACATCTCTCCTTACGGAGAGCATCAGTTAAGGTGTGTAGTGTTTTGATTCCCTTTTAGCCCACTACTAAGCATCGCATATCACAAGGCATATGGGAAGGAGCTGGGAAGCTCACTGCGCCCTCTATTGGTTTTAAACAATCCTCAATTTAATTTGATTCACTGAATCTTTGAGAAGCAAAAAGGAATATTAGTCAAGCCAATATCGTTCATCTACATACGCCGTTTCGGGGTTTTGCCCCTCATCAGTGTAGAGCAGAGCGATACTGGCTCCTTTTTGCTTCTCAAAGATTAAGTGAATCAGTGATGAGGGGCAAAACCCTGAAACGGCGTATGTAGATGAGCGATATTGGCTTGACTAATATTCCTTTTTGCTTCTCAAAGATTCAGTGAATCAGAATTAAATTGAGGATTTGTTAAAACCAATAGAGGGTGCAGTGAGCTTCCCAGCTCCTTTCCCATAATGCCTTGTGATTTTGCAGATGCTTAGTAGTGGGCTGAAAGGCAATCAAAACACTACACACCTTAACTGGTGCTCTCCATAAGGAGAGATGTTCCCCTTCTCTAAGCCACTCATTGCCTCCCCCCCCAGTCAAGCCAGTATCGCTCTGCTCTACACTGATGAGGGGCAAAACCCCGAAAAGGTGTATGTAGATGAGCGATATTGGCTTGACTAATATTCCTTTTTGCTTCTCAAAGATTCAGTGAATCAGAACTAAATTGAGGATTTGTTAAAACCAATAGAGGGCGCAGTGAGCTTCCCAGCTCCTTTCCCATAATGCCTTGTGATATGCAGATGCTTAGTAGTGGGCTAAAAGGCAATCAAAACACTACACACCTTAACTGGTGTTCTCCATAAGGAGAGATGTTCCCCTTCTCTTTTCTTCTATTGAAGTCAGTGTAGAAAAATTACAATAAAATTGATGCAGATTTTTAGGTGCTGGTTAACAAAATACTGTGGCTTTTACTATGCAGATTTTCTGCAGAAAACAGGTATATGTGAACATACCATTAATGTCCATGACAAACCCTTGTTTGCTAACTTGGCCCTTTCCTGGATCTCCTCATACCTCACTGATCAGACATTCAGCGTTTCTCACTCCCTCACCACCTCCTCCTCTCGCCCGCTCTCTGTTGGTGTCCCCCAGGGGTCAGTCCTGAGCCCATTACTCTTCTCTATCTACACTCTTGGCCTTGGCCAGCTCAAAGTATCACATTGCTTTCACTACCACTTGCATGCTGATGACACCCAACTTTACATCTCTGGCCCAGATGTCATCTCACTCTATCCCCCACCTGATCTCTCTATCATTGTCAACGGCTCTACACTCTCAATGGTCCCACAAGTCCGCTGCCTTGGGATAACCTTTGACTCATCTCTGTCTTTCAAACCACACATCCAAGCCCTTACCTCTACCTGCCACCTCCACCTGAAAAATATCTCTCGAATCCGCTTATTCCTTAACTTTGATACTACAAAATGACTACTCCATGCCCTTTTCATCTCCTCCTAGACTACTGCAACATCCTTCTCTGTGCCCATCTAGCACTCTTGTTCCCTCCAAACCATCCTCAACTCTGCTGCCCCTCTGATCCACCTCTATTCTCACTTCTCGGCTGCCTCTCCCTTCGGTTTATCTCTTCACTGGCTACCTATTGCCCAGCAAATCCAGTTCAAGTTACTAACCATGACCGACAAGGCTCTCTATAACCTCTCCCCTCCATACATCTCTGCCTTAATCTCTACGCACCTTGCTTCACGCAATTTCCGCTACTCACAAATCCTTCTTCTGTACTCTCCCCATGTCAGCTCCTCACACAACCATCTCCAAGACTTCTCTGATACTTCTCCCATATTCTGGAAATCACTGCCCCAACACATCATACACTCCTCCACTTTCACTAGACTCAAAAGCAAATTGAAAATCCATCTCTTCAGGATTGACAATAGCAATAGCACTTTGCTTAAATGAGCACCTCTTGTCCAGAAAGCTTTCCACACAAGGTAAGACCCATCTAAAGGATCTGTTAACGCTAATGTAATGCTTGGGGGTTGCTGGAGCAATGACTGCCGCTAGGTCTTACTTTCAGGGGAAGCCTTATACTGTATATCTAAGCTTGAAAAAAATTGCACCAGGTCTTATTTTCGGGCGATGTCTTATTTTCAGGGAGACAGAGTATATATACAGAAAAATAACACAATTACAAAACTTATTTCAGCACCACATTTTTCTGTTAAAAAATAAATAAGTAAAACATACAGATTTTTTATATTTGCTTACTATTTTTCCTTATTGATATAAAAAAAGTAAAATTAATTAACAATAAAGCCCAGTGTATCACGAAAAAAGGCCTAAAACTAGTAGAATAACAGAGTGTTAAAAAGCGTAATAGTTTTCAAACCTGCATGTACTAAAGAAAAATGAGAGGTAAATGACCCAGTGAGGAGCTGGTTAAAGCACATAATAAATGTGGTACAAAGTGTGTACCCTAGGCATAAGTTCCTCTACTTGATATGGAAAATATATAATATGAAAAAATAAAATAATTTTCTTTCACTTATAATGTACACTAATGAGCAAAAGTGCCCGCAGTGGCAGTGCCTGCAAGGTGCCTGCTCACGAAGGCACATGTGCAGGCCCATCTGAAGTTTGCCAATGAACACCTGGATGATTCTGTGAGTGATTGGGAGAAGGTGCAATGGTCAGATGAGACAAAAATTTAGCTCTTTGGCATTAACTCAACTCGGCGTGTTTGGAGGAAGAGAAATGCTGCTTTTGACCTAAAGAACACTGTCCCCACTGTCAAGGATGAAGATGGAAACATTATGTTTTGGGGATGTTTCTCTGCTGAGGGCACAGGACTACTTCACTGCATCAATGGGAGAATGGATGGAGCCATGTAACGTAAAATCCTGAGTGACAATCTCCTTCCCTCCGTCAGGACATTAAAAATGGATCTTGGCTGGATCTGCCAGCAAGACAATGACCCAAAACATACAGCCAAGGCAAAAAAAAGGAGTCTCTCAAAAAGAAGCACATTAAGGTAATGGAGTGGCCTAGCCAGTCTCCAGACCTTAATCCCATAGAAAACTTATGGAGGGAGTTGAAGTTCTGAGTTCTCAAGCGACAGCCTCAAAATCTTAATTATTTAGAGATGATCTGCAAAGAGATGTGGACCAAAATTCCCCCTGAAATGTGCGCAAACCTCTTCGTCGACTACAAAAAAACATCTGACTGCCAACAAGGGTTTTTGCCACCAAGTATAAGACTTGTTTGCAAGAGATCAAATAATTATTTCCTTCACTGTATAAATTTGACTTACAACTATTTGGCATATGCATAGTTATGCAGATTCTTGTCATTTAACTCCTGGTGGTGGAACAATCTTTTTCTTCTTGTGTACTATAAATTACAACCTGTTCTCACATGCCATAATAGCTCAATGTGTTATTAGGTTGATTCCCAAGTGAAACGTCACTGGTTCGAATTGAGGAGCAGCCATGAAGATTTCCCAAGAAAAGAGAAACAACACCATCCAGCTTATTGATAGTGGTGTCTTGATACATGCCAATCAGAATACAAGGCTAATATAGCAGAATATAATGATCAAAAGGGTAAAGTTATAAATCAATAAACGCCAAATAAAGCACTTACCCAAACATATGAATAAATAGCAAAACAATATTTTATTAGAAAATATACTAAAATAAATGACAGTGTTGGAAAACTGAAACTACTACTGGAAAGCATACTATATATCAATGTAACACAAATAAACATGAATGAACACAAATTCTTATAGCATTAGTGAAGTTGGAAATATATTAATAATATGTTATATACCCCTTGAGAATAGAAGCAATCAATTCACATATATCCCAAGCCAATACATACCATAGTGATCATTAACATACAAGTCAGAAAAAGTAAACAAAATTATAAATGGGAGATACAGACCAGCAGCACACTGAAACACCCTGCGTTTCGCAGAAGCTTCGTCAGGCCCTGACAAGAATCTGCATAACTAAGAATATGCTAAATAGTTGCATGACAAGTGCATGTATGTGATAGCCAAAATGATTGTCTATACATAAAAACATGAAAATCTTTTTAATGCTTTTTATTTGCAACCCCAAATCCCAAAAAGTTGGGGCGCTGTGTATAATGTACAAGAATACAATGATTTGGAAATCTCTTATTGCCATATTTTCTTTACAATATGGATCAAATATCAAAAGTTAGTCATTTTTTTATTTCATTTGAAAAGAAAACTAGTTTATAAATTAACAGCAGCAACTCATCTCTAAAAGGTTTTAACAGGGTTAGCAAAAGGGTGAGAAAGTAAGAAGTACTAAGGAAAAACAGCTGGAAGGTTTATTTCGGACTAAGTCACATGACTACATAGAAAGAGAATAATAGAGCGGCAAAGTCCCTGAGGAACAAAATGGTCAGATGTTCACCGATCTCTAAAAAACTGTGTCTAAAATTGCGGAACAATTTCAGAAAAATGTTCTTCAAAGTAAAATTGCAAAGACTTTGAATATCCAACCATCTAGAGCACATAATATCATTAAAAGATTTAGAGAATATAAGGAAATCCACGTGATTAAGAGACAAGGCCAACATTCAATACTGGATTCTCGTGATCTACTGGTTCTCAGGTGTTAATGTTTTAAAAACAAGCATGAGTCAGTCATGCAGATCACTGCATGGGCTCAGGAATAATTCCAAAAATCATTGTCTGTGAATCCATAAATGCAAGTTAAAGCTTTATCATGCAGGGAAAAAACCCTTTATTAACATAATCCAGAAGTATTGCCGTCTTCTTCAAGCTTATGCTTATTTCAAATGGATTGAGGCAAATTGAAAACTGGTCCATGGTCATATGAATCAAAATTTTGGCAACCACAGAGGTCGTGTCTTGTTGACTCAAGAGATGAGAGACCATCTGGCTTGTTATCAGCGCACAGTTAAAAAACGTGCATCTCTGATGGTTTAGGGTTGCATTTGTGCCTATGGCATGGACAGCATAAGCATCTTGATAGAAACTATCAATGCTGTGCAGTATATAGAGGTCTTAAAGTAGCATAAGCTCCCGTACGGACAAGGTCTCATTCAGGGAAGTCCTTGCATATTTCAGCAAGAAAATACAAAACCACATATTGCATTCATCACAACAACATGGCTTCCCAGTAGAAGAGTCTGAGTGCTGAACTGGCCTACCTGCAGTCCAGAATTTTCACTGATAACGACTAGAGATGAGTGAATGTCTAAAAAATTCGATTCAGCTGATTTGCTGAATTTTTCCCAAAATTTGGTTAGTTCAGAATTTATTTGCAATGAATCATGTTAAAAAACAGCTATTTCCTGACTGCAGAGAGCCTGCAGGGTGTTGTAGAACATTCTGCCATGCAGAAATATGTATAAAGAGCGTGGTTTGGTATTGAAACAATCAGGGCCGGGACAAGGCATTTTGGTGCCCTAGGAAAGTACAACCAACGATGCTCCCACCGCAAAAAAAATAAAAAATAAAAATTAAATCTGACCCTAACTTAACAGACATACCTGCGCCCTCCCCTGCTTGGTATAATAAGGGGGAAAAAAACAAACACAATTCCGACACACAACAGTGGAGTACGTGGAGTCTATTGGGATATATTTATATGAAATATGTTGTGTATGAAAAATCCATACATTATAACCGATTTTACAAGGAAGGGTTAGGGTATAGGGGGCATATATATATATAGGCAGGCAGGGCATAGGATAGGCTATATGGGCCACATATATAGGCAAGCAGGACTTAGGAAGTCTATAGAGGCCATATATATATAGGCAAGTAGGGCATAGGGTAGGCTATAGGGGCCAAATATATAGACAGGCAGGTCATAGGGTAGGCTAAAGGGCCATATATATAGGCAGGCAGGGCTTTGTGGAGGCTATAGAGACTATATATAGGCAGACAGGGCTTTGGGGAGGCTATAGGGGCTATATATAGGCAGGCAGGGCTTTGGGGAAGCTATAGGGGCTATATATAGACAGACAGGGCTATAGGGCCATATATATAGGCAGGCAGGGCTTTGGGGAGGATATAGGGGCCATATATATATGGGGTCATGTGCTCAGTGGAAGACAGCGCTGCGAACCGGATAAGGGGTGGGCCGAGCAGCAGCAATAACGATAGCGATAACAGCGCTGAGGTGCAGTCAGGCGGCCGCAGATTTATAAATCAATAAAGGACTGGTATACAGTTAGTGATTGTGCGCCCCCCACATAACAGGTAGAGGTGGCGCCCTAGGCCATCGCCTACCTCTGCCTACCCATCGTCCCGGCCCTGGAAACAATGCTGTGATTTAGTATGATATGCAGATGACAGGTGCCGCTCTTAGAATCGCTTCACACTTCACTTATCTGGGCAGTTACCAGGTCAAAACTGACCAAATAACTGAAGTGAGAACGCAGCCTCACAAGGTAATGTCAGCGCCAGCTGGAGAGAACCAAGCTGAGAGCCAAGATCTCACTATAGCATCAAAGAGAACACTCCTTTTACACCATCATCAGATGATTCCATGGATTATGACAGAACCTGTTCTGTTAAGCGCTGATACATGTAGAGCTACAAGGAGTTACTTTTTTTTACTTATTGTGATGAACTATCTTTGAAATAAAGTGTGTGTATTTCTCACATACACACATCTCCATTACAGGCAGGTTATTATTTTGGGATATTTTCTCTACGCCAAAGAGTTACTTTTTTCACTTATAAGGTGAAACATATTTGAAATACAGCTTGTGTATTTGTCATATACACACATCTCCATTACAGGCAGGTTATTATTTTGGTATATTGTTCTCTGTGTCAAGTGTCAAAGAGTTACTTTTTTTCACTTATAAGGTGAAACACCTTTGAAATACAAGGGGTATATATCATATCTGTGGGCAGAAAGTGAAGCGTGGACAGGGACCTAAATGTTGATCCACAGCCCTGCATCAAACATATGCAGCATCACCATCCAGTGGCCTGGAAGAAACGTGCTCAGATGTTGTGTCCATCCTGCATAGCAAAACAGCATCAGCACCCAGTGGCACGCCTCCCATTTCAGGCATTCAAGGCTCCACCACCTCTGCTGAAGGAAGCTGTTTCTCTTTCCCATCATTTACCAGTCCAGATGCTCCTGCTCCTTGCCACTCATCGCGCCAGCAGTTGTTCACCGAGGCAACTGCCAAGAGACAGCAGTAAGCAGTATGCATCCAGCCATCCTACGGTGCAGAAGCTGACCGTGCCCCTGTCTAAGCTGGTGGTACTGCAGTCCCTCCCTTCTCAAGTGGTGAACTGATGGCTTGTGCCGAGCCAAGGTGGAGAGGTGGAGAGTCAGTGCAGTTGGGGCCATAGTTACCCCAAGGAAAACTCGCTTATCCACTCGAAATGTGGAGCGGCTCACCTTTGTCAAGATGAATCAGGCGTGGATCAGCCAGGATTTCCACACACCAATGCCTGATGTATCAGATTAAATCAGCCATGCCGCCTCACCCAAACTTTGACATATGAGTCTGGACTCTTGCCTGGCTACCTGCCTCAGCTACTATTCTGATGCGCCACTCACCTGATCCACACCATCTGCTGCCAGCTCTCCTTCTACCACCCACCATCTTTAGCAGGGACTGGTATTGCCACCCACCTCCCCACTCTTCACTGGGCCATTATGTAGCCTTCTGATGCTGCTGCCACCTCACCACTCATGTCTCCACTCTGCTGCTGTCACCTCCAGACTATGTCAGCATGTCACTCTCTGGCTTGATGCTGCTGCTGCCGCCGGGGGCGGGGACTCTACATGTATCAGCGTTTAACAGAATCACCACTATAAGTGACAAAATTAACTCTGGAACTGGATGGATTTCAGATATGTGTAGGGGAGACATACACACACTGGATTTGACACAGAGTTCCCCACAATAAGTGAAAAAATTAACTTTTTGCCACATACAGCAATATCCCAAAATAAAAAATGCTGGTTCAGGAACAGGTGTGTATATGACAAACACCTGTGTATTTGAAAGGTATTTCACCCCAGTAACTCAAAAATCGGAAGAATTATCCACAGAGTGCAATCTAGTGCTGAGAGACGCTTGTGCAAACGAGACACAGTGACAAGTGGCAGAATTTAACATGGCTGCCCTATTTATAGGGCTGTGACATCACAGAAGCTTGCTGGCTGCTGAATGGCTGCCTGTCTGCACATGTCATTGAGGCCTTCCTTTCTTCCTCTTATAGTTTTTTGCCCCATTTCACGCCATGTGCTTGCGGCCATTTTAGATTCGTTACCATGAATCGCCATGAACTTCGACTTCGTTCAGAATCGAGTTTTTCCTGAAATTCTAAATGAATTCCACTTCGTTAGAATCAATTTGCTCATCTCTAATAAAGACCTCAGATTATTGAACAGCTAGAATCCTACATGAGACAAACATGAGAAAACATTTCTCTCCCAAAACTCCAGAAGTTGGAGAGGAGATACTACACAATAATTGACATGTTTTTTCCCCCAATTATTTTGGTACTCCTAAATAAGTAAATTGTTTCAAATAAAACGAAAACAAATCTAAATTTGAACTTCTGATACATCATTGCATTCTTGTTTTCTTTACATTTATAAAGGTTACATCCCAACTTTTTAGGAAATGATCTTTTAGTTTTTTGAGAAGCAGGATAACAAAAGATGTCAATTCTAACATTTTTATGTTATGTTTCGCATTATTTTTAAAGAATTCCTTATGCTGGATAAATAATATGGTAATTTTATAGTTCTTATTGTTATCTATCATGAGCCCATCTGATAAGAACACTGTACAGCAGATTGCAGGAGGGAACCTCTCAACAGGACTGGTCATGTACGTTGGATTTCAAGAAGAGGGTTAAACAAACATTGACAGTGTAGTGATTCCATAATTTTTGCTAATCAAGACATCTGGATCTGGCCTAGGTAGCAAAAGTAGAAGAGGACTATACACTAAAAGACAATACCCAATTTAAATAATTGTTGTTGTGTTTTACTGCTTTCAAAAAATAGAAAGTTTTTAAAATTAGTTTTATACCAATTTATTCTGATACCCAGGGGTGGAACTACCGGGGTAGGCAAAGAAAAATGGGTAGTAACTGCCCCACTGGGCCTGGGCCTCGGGGCAGCGCAGACACTCTGCTCCACGCACCCACGCCCCTGTAGTCTTGCTCTTGCGCCCGGCAGCAGTGAACATACCAGTTCACTGTTGGCGGAAGGGGAGCTGCGGGAACCGGCGCTTCCTACCTCTGAATGTCCGGGCCTCCGGCGCTTCGCTCTGCTAATCTGCCTGCTAAACGCAGGCGCCGGCCCACAGTGCTGACGCAGGCAGCGTGATGACGTCACATCATCGCGCCGCCTGCGCCGAGCATAGACTACCCGGGAGCTGGGCTGTGAGGAAGCGTGGGGCAAGTGAATTTTTTAAAACATTTATGCAGCTTGCACTAAGCCTTACCTGCCTATATGGAGGCCCCTATAGACCACCCAAAGCCCTGCTTGCCTATATGGAGGCCCCTATAGTCCACCCAAAGCCCTGCCTGCCTATATGGGTACCCTATTGTCCACCCAAAGCCCTGCCTGCCTATATGGGGCCCCTATAGACCACCCAAAGCCCTGCCTGCCTATATGGGGACCCCTATAGACCACTCAAAGCCATGTCTGCCTATATGGGGGCCCCTATAGATTATCCTTAGCCCTGCCTGCCTATATGGGGCCTCTATACACTAACTAAGCCCTGCTTGCCTATATGGGGCCCCTATAGATTATCCTAAACCCTGCCTGACTATATGGGGCCCTTATATACTAACTAAGCCCTGCCTGCCTATATGGGGCCCCTATAGATTATCCTAAACTCTGCCTGCCTATATGGCCCCTATAGCTACCTAAACCCTGCCAGCCTATATGGCCCCTATACCTACCTAAACCCTGCCTATATTGCCCCTATAGCTACCTAAACCCTGCCTATCTGGGGCCCTCTATAGCCTAAACCCTAATTTAAACCCTGCCTGCCTAAATGGATCCCATGTAGCCTAGCTAAAGCCTGCCTGTCTATTTGGGGCACCCTATAGCCTATTTACCTACCTATACGGGCCCCACCTAAAGTTTAGCTATCTGGGGCTTAACTGTGGCCGACCTACTGCCTAGTTATCTACCTGGGGCCTACCTATAGCCTACCTACCTACCTTAGGGCTGCCTACCTAACTGGGACCTAACTACTGCTCACTTAGGGCAAATCTACATATCTATCTGTAGCCTACCTATCTGAGACCTGCCTAACTACTGCCTACCTACCTAGAACCAATCTACCTGCCTAGAACCAATCTACCTACCATCCAAAAGTTTGCTATGTGTTCCCGGCTTCACTATTTAGGCCCCTGCTGAAACCAATAACTTTTTATTTTTCCATTGATATAACTGTTAGAAATGTTTTTGTGGACTAAAGTGTGATTTTTATTGGTACCAGTTTGGGGTTTATGTGTCTTTTTGATCACTTTTTATTCCATTTATTCTGGGATGCACCTATTCTGGTGTTTTCTTTAAATTGTCCACTGTGATGCTGTATTAGCATAGGCTTGTACATATAGTGGAGAAAAAAGTATTTAGTCAGCCACCAATTGTGCAAGTTCTCCCACTTAAAAAGATGAGAGAGGCCTGTAATTGACATCATAGGTAGATCTCAATGATAAGAGACAAAATGAGAAAACAAATCCTGAAAATCACATTGTCTAATTTGGAAAGAATTTATTTGCAAATTATGGTGGAAAAGAAATATTTGTTCATTAAAAAAATTTCATCTCAATACTTTGTTATATATCCTTTGTTGGCAATGACAGAGGTCAAACGTTTTCTGTAAGTATTCCACAAGGTTGGCACACACTGTTGCTGGTAAGTTGGCCCTTCATCCATGCAGATCTCCCTCTGTTAGCAGTCATGTTTTGCGGCTGTCGCTGGGCAACACGGACTTTCAACTCCCTCTAAAGGTTTTCTATGGGGTTGAGATCTGGAGACTCCAGGACCATTAAATGCTTCTTACAAAGCCACTCCTTCGTTGCCCTGGCGGTGTGCTCGGGATCATTGTTCATGCTGAAAGTCCCAGCCACGTTGCAAATTATGATGGAAAATAAGTATTTGGTCCCCTACAAACTAGCAAGATTTCTGGCGATTTCTCAGACCAGTAACTTCATATTAAGAGGCTCTTCTGTCCTCCACTCATTGCCTAAGTAAATGACACCGGTTTTGAAACTTGTTATCAGTATAAAAGACACCTGTCCCACAAACACAAACAGTCCACAACTCCAAACTCAACTATGGTGAAAACCAAAGAGCTCTTGAAGGACACCAGAAACAAAATTGTAGCCTTGCACCAGGCTGGAAAGACTGAATCTGCAAAAGACAAGCAGTTTGGTGTTTAGAAATCAACTGTGGGAGCAATAATTTGAAAATGGAAGACATACAAGACCACCGATAATCTCCCTCGATCTGGGGCTTCACGCAAGATCTCACCCCATGGGATCAAAATGATCACAAGAACAGTGAGCAAAATCTCAGAACCACACGGGGAACCTAGTGAATGACCTGCAGAGAGCTGGGACCAACGTAACAAAGGCTACCATCAGTAACACACTACGCCGCTAGGGACTCGGATCCTGCAGTGCCAGACGTGTCCCCCTGCTTAAGCCAGTACAAGTCCGGACCCATCTGAAGTTTGCTAGAGAGCATTTGGATGATCCAGAAGTGTATTGGGAGAATGTCATATGGTCAGATGAAACCAAAGTAGAACTGTTTGGTAAAAACACAACTTGTCGAGTTTGGAGGACAGAGAATGCTGAGTTGCATCTAAAGAACACTATACCTACTGTGAAGCATGGGGTATGCAAAGGGACCAGGATGACTGATCAGTGTACATGAAAGAATGAATGGGGCCAGGTATCGTGAGATATTGAGTGCAAACCTCCTTCCATCAACAAGCGCATTGAAGATGAAACGTGGCTGGGACTTTCAGCATGACAATGATCCCGTGCACACCGCCAGGGCAATGATCCCAAGCACACCGCCAGGGCAGTTAAGGAGTGGCTTCGTAAGAAGCATTTCAAAGTCCTGGAGTGGCCTAGCCGGTCTCCAGATCTCAATCCCATAGAAAACCTTTGGAGGGAGTCAGGGCCAGATTGGGAATAAAAATCAGCCCTGGCACAAAGCCCCCAGCAGCCCACATACAATATCCGCTTAAAAAATGTCCCTTGTTCTCGCACCTCGCCACTTTCTAAAATAAACTACACTGTAAAGGTGCTTTCACATGGAGCATTTTAGGTGCATTTTTTATGTGTTTTTGGTGCGTTGTTGTGCAGAAAGGCAGAACAGTTAATGCTGTACATTTCTGCACAAAAAACGCATCAAAAAATGCACCAAAACTGCTCTGTGTGAAAGCCCCCTAAACAAAAGCAAGAAAGAAAAGTGGTGCAGAGAAACCCCTCATCACAGAGTCGGGTGTGCACTTGCTTTACAATCAGGGACATGCCCACACTGACACTACATAAACACCAACATAACCTACAACCCCACCAAATACATCCCCAGTAGTCAGGTCATCATCACATGAATACAGCACTGATTCAACACAGAAGTAAAATGACCCCTGACAGCAGGGACTCACAGGAGACGTCATCTCTGATGGGAGTTATTCTCTTCATCTTTTCTTTTCCATCTGGCCCAAACCTCCATGATGTCTTCCCTGATGAGTCGTTCCCTTCCATTTCTTTCTCTGTCCGGAACAGCATGCAATGTCTTCTTCTAGTGGTCACTACTCGTCCCTGTAGAATTTACCACAAATACATCTTAGACTCCTCTCTTTTTCAGCACTTTCCTATCAATTCCCCAAACAGCGTATGTTAGACCCTAAAATTAGAAATTAAAAAATGTCAGATAAGTGTCATGTAAATAGGTAGACCCCCATTAGGTAGGTAGACAGGGCCTACCCCAGTAATTAGCCCCCAGTAACTAGCCAGGTAGCTGGGGCTGCCCCCAGTAACCAGCCAGGTAGCTGGGGCTGCCCCAGTAACTAGCCAGGTAGCTGGGGCTGCTCCCAGTAACTAGCCCGGTAGCTGGGGCTGCCCCCAGTAACTAGCCAGGTAGCTGGGGCTTCCCACAGTAACTTGCCAGGTAGCTGGGGCTGCCCCCAGTAACTAGCCAGGTAGCTGGGGCTGCCCACAGTAACTAGCCAGGTAGCTGGGGCTGCCCACAGTAACTAGCCAGGTAGCTGGGGCTGCCCACAGTAAATAGCCAGGTAGCTGAGGCTGCCCCCAGTAACTAGCCAGGTAGCTAGGGCTGCGCCCAGTACCTAGCCAGGTCGTAAGGGCTGCCACCAGTAATTAGCCAGGTAGCTCTGGCTGCCCCCAGTAATTAGCCAGGAAGCTAGGGCTGACCCCAGGACGTAGCCCGGTACCTCGGGCTGCCCCCAGTAACCAGCCAGGTAGCTGGGGCTGCCCACAGTAACTAGCCAGGTAGCTGGGGCTGCCCAAAGTAACTAGCCAGGTAGCTGGGGCTGCCCCCAGTAACTAGTCAGGTAGCTGGGGCTGCCCGCAGTAACTAGCCAGGTAGCTGGGGCTGCCCACAGTAACTAGCCAGGTAGCTGGGGCTGCCCACAGTAACTAGAAAGGTAGCTGGGCTGCCCACAGTAACTAGCCAGGTAGCTGGGGCTGCCCACAGTAACTAGCCAGGTAGCCGGGGCTGCCCACAGTAACTAGCCAGGTAGCTGGGGCTGGCCCCAGTAATCAGCCAGATAGCTGGTGCTGCCCCCAGTAACTAGCCAGGTAGCTGGGGCTACCTCCAGTAACTAGCCAGGTAGCTGGGGCTGCCCCCAATAACTAGACAGGTAGCTGGGGCTGCCCCCAGTAACCAGCCAGGTAGCTGGGGCTGCCCACAATAACCAACCAGGTAGCTGGGGCTGCCCCCAGTAACTAGCCAGGTAGCTGGGGCTGCCCACAGTAACTAGCCAGGTAGCTGGGGCTGCCCAAAGTAACTAGCCAGGTAGCTGGGGCTGCCCACAGTAATCAGCCAGGTAGGGCCAGTAATTAGCCAGTTACGGCCAGTAATTAGCCAGGTAGGGCCAGTATGTAGGCAGGCAGGGCCAGTATGTAGCCAGGCAGGGCCAGTATATAGCCAGGCAGGGCCAGTATGTAGCCAGGCAGGGCCAGTATGTAGCCAGGCAGGGCCAGGATGTAGCCAGGCAGCGCCAGGATGTAGGTAGGCAGGGCCAGGATGTAGCCAGGCAGGGCCAGTATGTAGCCAGGTAGGGCCAGTATATAGGCATGCAGGGCCAGTATATAGGCAGGCAGGGCTAGTATATAGACAGGGCTACTTATAGGTAAACAGGGGCAGTATATGGGTAGACAGGGCTGGTATATAGGCAGACAGGGCTGGTATATAGGCAGACAGGGCAGTATATAGGCAGACAGGGCTGGTATATAAGCAGACAGGGCAGCATATAGGCAGACAGGGCAGCATATAGGTAGACAGGGGCAGTATATAGGCAGACAGGGCTGGTATATAGGCAGACAGGGCAGCATATAGGCAGACACGGCAGTATATAGGTAGACAGGGCAGTATATAGGTAGACAGGGCAGTATATAGGAGGACAGGTCTAGTATATAGGTAGACAGGGCAGTATATAGGCAGACAGGGCTGGTATATAGGCAGACAGGGCAGCATATAGACAGGACTGGTATATAGGTTGACAGGGCAGCATATAGACTGACAGGGCTGGTATATAGGCAGACAGGGCTGGCATATAGGTAGACAGGGCAGTCTATAGGTAGCCAGAGCAGTATATAGGCAGACAAGGCTGGTATATAGGCAGACAGGGCAGCATATAGACTGACAGGGCTGGTATATAGGTAGACAGGGCAGTATATAGGTAGACAGGGCAGTATATAGGCAGACAGGGCTGGTATATAGGCAGACAGGGCAGCATAAAAATAAATAAATAAAAACAATACTTACCTGATGTCTCTGCTTCCTCTTCTATCCTCTTCCCCGGAGCGGCCGCTGGCAGCAGAGCGCGGGCCGCGGAACAGGCGCGCGATGACGTCATCACATTGCACACCTGCTCCGCGGCCTCCTGGGAGCTGAACAGCTGGGATCAGAAGATCCCGGCTGTTCAGCCTCGGCCGCTGCTTGCACCACGCGGTGAAGGCGGCCGTGATGGCTGCATGGCCTGTCGGTCCCCTGCCACAGGGGTCCAGTCGTTGATGCAACCATTGCAGCCTCTGTAGCGTGCCACAGACCGGTGCCGGGACTCGGGGCCCGCCGGGGAAAACACTGGTCCCCTCGGCGGGCGATCCGAGCCGGCCCTGCGGCCCGGACTCCAGCGGCCCGCCGGGCAAATGCCCGGTTTGCCCTATGGGCAGGCCGGGCCTGGAGGGAGTTGAAAGTCTGTATTGCCCAGCGACAGCCCCAAAACATCAGTGCTCTAGAGGAGATCTTCATGCAGGAATGGGCCAACATACCAGCAACAGTGTGTGCCAACCTTGTGAAGACTTACAGAAAACGTGTGACCTCTGTCATTGCCAACAAAGGAGATATAACAAAGTATTGAGATCAACTTTTGTTATTGACCAAATACGTATTTTCCAACATAATATGGAAATCAATTCTTTCCAAATCAGACAATGTGAGTTTCTGGATTTGTTTTCTCATTTTGTATCTCATAGTTGAGGTCTACCTTTGATGTCAATTACAGGCCTCTCTCATCTTTTTTTCCCAACTGTAGGTGGTGATGCCAATTATATTAATTTGTATTTTTTTTAATAATATAAATAGGAGAAAGGGGTTTGAACTGTAATTTTTTTATATATTTTTTTTGCTGAAATTTTTTGTCCTCACAGGGCCGTTGAACATGTGACTGCTGGTTCACTAGTACAATATACTACAGTACTTATGTACTGCAACATATTGTGAATTTAGTGATCTCATTTTAAATACTGGCTGCGTATAATTGAAGCAGTAAGATGGCAGACCTGGAAGCCTTCATTACGTCCTTACTGCCATGGTAACCAAATGGCACCCTGCAGTTATTTTGCTTTGCTGGGAATTAAACAACTGAAATTGGTGCCATTTTCTAATAGTTCAGATGCTGCAGTGAGTCTTAAGGGTTTAATGGCTGGGACTAGTTATCTCAGATATCGATCACTAACAGCGGGTGTCAGCTGTACTATAGATTTAGCACAGTTTCAGAAAACAAGACACTTGTAAGGTGTTCTCCCTTTTAAAGGTGGTTTCTCACCATGCTGTTTTATATCACAGGCAGCTTTTCACTAACACTGCCGGGTCAGGCTGTGGGTGGTTCTATAGCAGTGATAAGTATATTTAGCTCCTCTATAACTAGCGAGCATTACAGTGACATAAGTACAGGAAATGTAATCTGTAGCAAAACAAAGCTACAGTGCTTCCACGAGTGAAAACATTTGCTTATCAAAGTTTAACAATTTAATCTTGTTAGAAATGTGGACTCTGCGCTGTCTGACCATGGTGAAGTCACTCCCTGTTCTCTGTCTAATCAAGAAGGGAGAGATGGACTGTAACCTAGAGACATTTATGTGCATTCAGAGCAAATAAAATCTCTCTTATCTCCTGACTAGGGCAATATCAAAAGCATGTATTTTTACAGAGGAAAAACATATGTTCCCATCACTAATTTTCTATGTATTCCACATAGATCCTGATCCTGTCCTCAGCAGTACACTGTACAATGAAAAACAGTGCTGACAAGTTTTCTTTTGCAAAAGCACTGATCTATGAATTATAGTGTGATATCATTAATTGCTGTGCCTTCCTGCACAAAAAAGTGTCAAAAAAACGTAAAAAAACACGTGAAAAACGCACCTTGCGAAAGCAAAGGACAAAAACAGCTCTGTTTTGAGCTCTGTTTTTGACACAAAAACTGGTCGGTTTTTCAGCGGTTTTTGGAACTGTTTTTTCACTGTTTTTGTCCCGGTTTTCCCAGCGGTTTTTGGACTGTTTTTCAAGCTGAAAAGTGTACTGAGTGCAAAAGTATCCTGATTGGTGCAAGAAACCATGTGATTTTTTTTATCTTCACAATTTAATAATGATGCACAAAGGCCAACTTTTTCACTTTCACTTTAAGCACATGTGCATGTTAACAGCATAAAAATGTGGTTAGTTTAGGCTAAAAAGAGGATTTGTAGACTCTTCTTCACACTGAAGTACTTTGCAGGACCTTTCTGTATTAAAAAAGTGCAAAAGGAGCTACAAAAACACACCCACTATAGGTGGGATCATTATTGACTTTTTTTTTGCAAAAAACGAAAACCGCCCCAAAACCAACCAAAAACCTCTCACTCACTTTTTGAGCAGTTTACATTGACTCCAATGTTAATTTTCCATCTGGAAACCAAGCAGAAGAATGATACAAGCTTTTCGGACCGCCGAAGGTGTGAAAAACCACCCGGCGGAAAAACCGTGCAGTGGGGACTGCTGAACTGTTTTTCTATTGAAGTCCATGGGGGAGCATTGCTTGCAGATTTTCAGACGGTTTCTAAACAGACCAAAACCCTTGCCGTGGGGACATGTCCTTATTCTTCCTATCTCTCTCAGATCCCTTCAGCATACCTCCCAACTGTCCCGATTTGGGCAGGACATTCACGATTTGGGATCCTTGTCCCTCTGTCCCGGGACGGCCAGGAGGTATCCCGATTTTTTGGGGGTGCCCCGGGGATCTAGGGCCTGTGCCCTGAATCCCCGGGAATCCGCTGTGCAGTTCTTGGGCTTGGTGTCAGCCAGTGGTGCTTCTTGTTGCCCAAGGCTGACACTAACCCCTGTCACTATTACCCCAGTACCCAAGGCACCAGGAGTATCGAGAAGAGCTGGGTAACCATCAGAAGTGGACCCTCTAATGTGAGGGTCCGCTATTGTGGCAGCTGCGGGCTGATATTCTTAGAATGGGAAGAGACCAGCATCCATGGACCTTCTCATTCTGATAGTATCAGGCTGCCGCTGTCAGTTTTACCCTGGCTGGTTATGGAAAATGGGGGGGACCCCACGTCGTATTTCTTTTCTGAAAATTTTTTTAATTAGTGAGAATCTGAACCTGGGCATCCACTGTAATGATTACAGGAGGTGCCCACTGTAGGATTTTTAAGAAATAAAGGATTTAAAAAAAAAACAACGTGGGGTCCCCACCATTTTCTATAGCCAGCCAAGATAAAACCGACAGCGGCAGCCTGATACTATCAGAATGAGAAGGTCCATGGATGCTGGTCTCTTCCCATTCTAAGAATACCAGCCTGCAGCAGCCACAATAGCGGTCCCTCACGTTAGAGGGTCTACTTCTGATGGTTACCCAGCTCTTCCCGGTAGCTCTGGTGCGTTGGGTACTGGGGTAATAGTGACAGAGGGTTGGTGTCAGCCTTGTGTTGATACCAAGTCCGAGCGCTAGTAATGGAGGCATCTGACACACACTTCCATTACTATCACTGGAATAAATAGAAAAAAATAACACCGAAACAAAATAAAAAAAGCACTTTATTTAAATAAACTCCCTGACATCGGCCCTCGGGACCATTTCAGTTTAGAAATAGATGCTATGCTGGTCCGACATAGTCTAATGAATCCAATAGCATTATACTCCATTCCCTGCACCCCTGAAGGTCACGGCTGTGGCTGATCATCTGGGGGTGCAGGGACTGGAGAACAGGCCAGAGCTGCGCCACAATCTCCGGGTGGTTGGTCTTCTGTCTCTCCCCAGGAGATTATGCTGTGAGCTGTGGCCTTTACCTGCTCTCTCACCCCTGCGTACTAGTGTCAACACAAAATACAACCCTCACCTGACACCCTATAACCTCCTGACCACTATGTATCGCCCCATATCCCCCTACTCCATCTATCAGCCCATGAGGAGTTTGTACAGAGGGTGGAATTGGTAGGAAGGTGCTGGAGACATGCAGAGTCTAAGATGTTTGTGTGGTTAATTCTGCAGCAACGAGGCCAGGAGAAATCATCATGGTGATCTGGAAGGAACGGAGAAAGGGAACGACTCCCAACAGAGAAGACGTCACTTGTGAGTCACTAAATGTTATTGTACTGTATTCACTTATATATCTGCAGAGCCTGTGTACAACTGGTACTACCCCCATATGGTCACTGTATGTCAGGAATATTGGTAGGAGTGTAATGGTTTATATTCAGGATCAGTATGGCAGTATTACTCAGTCACTATGTGGTGGTGATATGTCGTCATGGTATTACTTAGTCACTATGCGGCGGTGATATGTTTTCATGGTGTGGTGGTGATATGTGGCAATATTGTTCAGTCACTATGTGGTGGTGTTGTCATGGTGTGGTGGAATTATTTGATCTTTGTATAGTGGTATCATTGATAATATTAGTCTCTGTTTGGTCAGTAACAGTACGGTGATATTTGCTCCCTGTATAGCGGTATTATGTGGTCACTGTACAACCATTATATAGAGGTATCATCCATAGAACATTGTCATTTGTATGGTGTTCTGTATATATAATAAATTACATTATATAAATACATATTTACAGACCCTAGTGGCACTGCTGTTGTGTTGGCGCTGGTCTGCTGGAGGAGCGGGTCTGATTGTGTTTGGTGGGGCGTGGTTAGAGGCGAGTCCTAATGTGATATCATTTGTTTGGGCGTGGTTGGAGGCATGACTTGATGTGATGTCATTTGTTTGGGCATGGTTAGAGGTGTGGCCTAATATGTCCCTCTTTGCAATCTCCAAAAGTTGGGAGGTATGCCTGTGCCATATACTCAGGTAGGTCGGACACACGAAGTTGATAATCATTTGACAGTTATATAATATTGATCAGCTCTGTAGGTCACCATTATATATGTATGTTATATGCATATATAATGCTGACCCACAGAGTTCTCAATCAGTCTGCAGTTATATAATATTGGCCCACAGCTATATACATGATAACATACGGTATGAAAGCCTGCCTGCCTGGGTAACATACCTATGAAAATGGATGCCTGCAGTTTGTCACTGCACTGCGCGGTTCGGTGCAGTTGCGCACGGAGGAGTAGTGGTGGCGCTGGCGCTCAGGGCTGTGTTCTGCAGCCTTGCCCCTCCTCCTCCTCCATTACAAGCAGCTCTAGCAACAGGCACAAGACCACAGTAGGTGGGATTCGGGGATATGGAAGGGAGAGGCAGTGATTTTACTGCTCTCTCTATTCTCCTCATACTTTGCTGCCTGCACAGTATCGCGGCGGAGCTTCGGTCACTAGTAGTTGACTAGTAGGTCACTGAAGAGATCCAACAATGTGAAACTACTGCAGCGAGGGCCATTGATCAAAAGAGCAATGCAAAAAAGTCTTCATTTACCTTTCTCTACATGTTGAAAGCTAATCATAATAGTGAGAAATCCCCTTTTAAGATGATTATAGCTGATGTTTTAGTCAGTGTCAGACTGGGATACCTGGTCCCCACCAGTGAAGCCGATACTTGGGACCAACTAGTAGAATTGATTTTTAGGGTCCACCCTACAGCTACTGTACATGACTACACATACTCCCCTAGGTGTAACTATAGCCATATCAGCCATAACAGTTGCTATGGGGCCGAGAGGTTAAGAGGACCCACTCAGGTACAAGAACTTTGGGTGACATGTATGAAGGAAGGTGCGTCGAAATGAATTGTCGAGTCTCGTTTTCAGTGTATAATGCGTCTGATGTATGAAAGTGGTTTTTGTGCGTTCATAAAGGGTGTGTAAAGTTCGATGCGCCTCGCCCGAAACTTAGGCGCATAAGTAATGCATCTAACATGTATTAAAGGAGTTTTATCGTTTGAACTGTTCATGTTGTTCAGCTAATTCTCTCAGATTGAGTTTGAAATCCAGGGGCGTGTCTCTCCTCTCAGCAGGCGTGTCTCTCCTCCTAGGAGGCGTGTCTCTCCTCACTGAAGAACTGTGACATCATCATTTTGTATGAAGCAGGAGATGCAGAGGGTTGTCTGGATATAACAGCTCTGTAGCCTCCTGCATGCTTATGTCTGCAGCCTTCAGGCTCCACAAGCTCCCGCAAGCATTTGTTATATCTCTTAGTTTACACACAAATTACACTGAAAGCCAGCAGCTTTTACTTCTGTTCTAGTGGTGTTCACCCAAATTGTACTGACAACAGGCAGAGATCTTTACTCAACTACAAGGAAAAATGTCATTTTCAAGTAAAGATCTCTGCTTGCTGTCAGTGTCATGTGAGTGAAAACAACGGGGAGAGAAGCAATCAGCTTTGAGAGAAGATCCTGCTCAACCGATAACTAACTTGGGCTGGTAGTGTAGTGGTAGAGCTTTGCTCTTACAATGAAGGGGTTTGGAGTTTTAGTCCCTCACAGAATATCCCCCCCCCCCCGTAAATTCTACACATATGTAGAGAGACATAAAATATATATTTCAATCTCTATAAAGATATATATACACATACATAGCTCCCCTATATCATGTTTCATCCCCCAGAGTATATGTATTGTATCACATATGTTGGAAGTGCTTGGTGTGACTGTGAAGATGGGACACTATATAGGGGAGCTTTGTGTGTGTGTATAAATAAAATTATAGATGTCTACACATATATTTTCCTATCTTTACATACTGTATGTGTAAAATTTATAAAAGAAAATAAAAGAAAATAGTGATGGGGCTTGAACTCCCAACCTCTCTCTTGCAGAGCAGATCAGCTAAGCATTACACTACACATACAGCTTGTACACAGACTGTGTTGAATCCTTATGTTATACACTACAGATGATGATGTCATAAGGAGGCGGGGCTTGCATTAGATCTGAGGAACAGAACACCCTTTTTTCAAAGTAGCAGCTTAAGGACTGGACCTGTGAGGAGGTGAATCAACCTCTTGGCATAAGCCCTTTAAACAGCCAGTAATTGCCCAGATCATTGACCCTAGAGCTGGGAGATGTATATAGAGCCAGCAGACCTTGGTTTCACTATCGATTTTAACAGCTCAGAGGGGAGTAAACACAGAGTGTGCAGGCAGCCAATCACAGCGCAGGGGGCGTGGCCGGGCTTTTCCTGTCTAGGGGCGTATCCCAACAGGCTGAATGAAATGTCAGCCAGCCAATTACAGTGCAGGGGGCGTGTCTAGGGGGCATTTCCGACCAGCAACAGCAGAAATAGAACACAGATTTACAGAAAAGCTCATATCTGCTAAACCAAGTTACTGAGGTAATGCAACCCAATTACAAAAGTGCTTATTTTTACTGTTCCCATAATCTGAGATATGATCTTTGTAACGATAAAACCCCTTTAAGTTTAAAGACAGGCTGGAAACAAGAGAAGTCATTAGAATAGCATGTCAGTGAATAGATACTATGGTACTGATCCTGCTTGGAGGACCACAGGGCACAGCAAGACCTGTGCTGTGCTGGCTTTTGCTGTATGTAGAATAAAGGGTGAGAGCAGCAAAAATAGGGTGCTTTCACATGGCGCGTTTTTTTACGCTCTTATTGTGCAGCAATGTACAGCATTAATTGCTGTGCTTTTCTGCACAAAAAATGTGTCAAAAAAGCATAAAAAAACACATCAAAAAGGCCCGTGTGAAAGCAAAGGACAAAGGACAAAAACAGCTCTGTTTTGACCTCAGCTAAACTGTTCAATACAACCGATTTTGGACTGCTTTTGACACAAAAACTGGTTGGTTTTTGTTTTTTTGAACTTTTTTTATCACTGTTTTTGTCCCGGTTTTCCCAGCGGTTTTTGGACTGTTTTTCAAGCAAAAAAGTGTACTGAGTGCAAAAGTATTCCTGATTGGTGCAAGAAACCATGTGATTTTTTTAAATCTAATTATTTATTAATAATGATGCACAAAGGCCAACTCTTTCACTTTAAGCACATGTGCATGTTAACAGCATCAAAGTTTGGTTAGTTTTGGCTAAAAAGAGGATTTGTAGACTCTCGTTCACACTGAAGTGCTTTGCAAGACCTTCCTGTATTAAAAAAGCGCAAAAGGACCTACAAAAACACACCCACTATAGGTGGGATCATTCTTCACTTTTTTTTTTTTTTGCAAAAACCTAAAACCACCCAAACGCGCCAAAAACTGCTCACTCACTTTCTGAGCGGTTTACATTGACTCCAATGTTAATTTTCCATCTGGAAACCAGGCAAAAGAATGAACATGTTCTAAGTATTTCGGGCCGCCGGCGGTGTGAAAAACCCCCCGGCGGAAAATTCATGCAGTGGGGACTGCTGAACTGGTTTTCTATTGAAGTCCATGGGGGAGCGTTGCTTGCAGGTTTTCAGATGCCATTTCATAAAAACAAACGTCTGAAAAAAGCCCAAAAAAACCCTTGCCGGGGGGACAAGCCTTAATTTTTATCTCTTCGACCCCTTAGCCCACTCGGTTGTTGAAAGAGTGAAAGGCCTCGCAGTCGCTCGGGCGTGGTTGTACTTTTTGCTCTTTGCCCCCATACGAGGGGACTTTCACGCCCAACCCCCTCAAAGTCTTCTTTTGGGGAGATCATCTTGTACTTGGGCTTATTTTTTATTCCCTAGGAATGTATCCCGGGGAATACTAATGTTTCACCCCCCACAAATGTATTTTGGGAAAGGATCTCTTGAGTAGAGATGGCAAATTTTCCGAAATTGGGTTGTATTGCAAAATTTCGACAAAAAAAACTTCGTTCCGAATTACTTCGTGACGAATCACGTTAAAAAACAGCTATTTCCAGGCTGCACAGAGCCTGCAGGGTGCTGTAGAACGTTGTGCCATGCTTAAATATGCAGAGGGAGCTTGGTTTGGTCTTCATACAATGTTGTGTTTTAGTATGACACACACATGACGGCCGCCGCTCTTAGAATCGCTTCACTATAAAAATTCCCCTGGGCGCTTTAAGAGGCAAAAACTGGGACCAAAAACTGAAGCGGTAAAATGTTGCTGATAAAGTCATGCCATCGAAAGCTGGAAAAAATAACATGCTGAGAAGTCAGGTGACAACAATTAGTGACAGAGTGTGGAGGTGACGGCGGCAGCCACAGCAAGCATGAGGTCAGACAGTGGCACATTGGAATTCTGGAGGTGGCAAATACAGGAGTAGGCCAACAGAGTGGCACAATGACACAGTATGGAGGTCCGGCAGCAGGCAGTATGAGTTCAGAGAGTGCACAATGACATTCTGGAGGTGGCAAAAACAGGAGTAGGCAAATGAGTGGAACAATGACAGAGAGTGGAGGTGACGGTGGCAGCAGGCATGAGTTCAGACGTGGCTCAATCACATTCTGGAGGTGGCAAAACAGGAATAGGCTACCAGAGTGGCACAATGACACAGTGTCTAGTGTCACGGAGCAGCCACAGCAGCAGCAGGAGGTCAAGGACAGTGGCTCAATGACATTCTGGATGGTGCAAAAAACTGAGTAGGCCACAGAGTGGCTCACAATGAAAGAGACGTGGAGGTCACGGCGGCAGCAGCATGAGGTCAGACAGTGGCAAATCACATCTGGAGGTGGCAAGAAAAAAACGGAGTAGGCACGAGTGGCAAAAATGCAGAGAAGGGAGGTCCGGCAGCAGCAGCATGAGGTAGGACAGTTGCACAAATCACATTCTGGAGGGTGGCAATACTGGAGTAGGCCACAGAGTGGCCAATGACAGAAGAGTGGAGGTCACGGCAGCAGCAGCCTGAGGTTCAGACAGTGGCACAATCACATTCTGGGGTGGCAAAAACGGAGTAGGCCACAGTGTGGCACAAATGACAGATGTGTGGAGGTGACGGTGGCAGCAGCATGAGGTCAGACAGTGGCACAATCACATTCTGGAGGTGGCAAAAACATGAATTAGGCCTCAAGAGTGGCACAATGACACATTGTCTAGGTCACGGCAGCTGCCACAGCAGCAGCATGAGGTCAGACAGTGGCACATGACATTTGGAGGTGGCAAAAACTGGAGTAGGCCTCAGAGTGCACCAATGACAGAGAGTGGAGGTCACGGCAGCAGCAGCATGAGGTCAGGGACAGTGGCACAATCACATTCTGGAGGTGGCAAAAAAAGGAGTAGGCCACAGAGTGGCACAATGACAGAGAGTGGAGGTGACGGCGGCAGAGCAACAGCATGAGGGTCAGAGAGTGGCACAATGAGCACAGTGTGGAGGTCACGGCAGCAGCCACGGCAGCAAGCATGAGGTCAGACAGTGGCATCAATGACAGAGTGTGGTGGTGGGTGGGCAATACAGTCCCTGGTAAAGATGGTGGTGGGGGGGGACAGATGGAGAAAACTGTCAGCTGATGTGTGGCATCAGGCGGGTGCGGCATCCAGAATAGTGGCTGAGGCAGGAGTTTGAACCCAGATTCATTTCTCCCAGTTGGGAGAGGCGTCTGGCTGATGTAAGTCTGACGCCTAAGGACATTGGTTGTGTGAAATCCTGGCCGATCCACCGCCGGATTCATCTTGACAAAGGTCAGTCGTCCAAATTTCTCATGGACAAGCGAGTTTTCCCCCTCTTGCGGTAACGTGGCCCCGCCGCACTGAACACCGCTCTGATGCCACACTACTGACCGGGGCAGGACAGCTTCTCCACTGAAACTCGGAAGTTGCAGGCCACACATCAGTTTGCTGCCCGTAGTCCAGGGATCTTCTTAACTGGGGGTGGCAGAGTGCTGTACAAGTAGGCCACCACCTGTTGGTTAGGGTCTGCGCTCCAGGACTTGCAGCTGCTGCTTGCTGGCGACTGCCTCCTCGCTAAGGCGGGTGAAGGAAGCTGATCATCAGTGACTCCAGA
The DNA here is from genome assembly GCA_025379985.1 of Phyllomedusa bahiana. Taxonomy (NCBI): domain Eukaryota; kingdom Metazoa; phylum Chordata; class Amphibia; order Anura; family Hylidae; genus Phyllomedusa; species Phyllomedusa bahiana. The sequence continues at coordinate 47,243 of JAODAL010026033.1, forward strand.
CTTAGATTGCTGCTGATGGAGCTGGTAACCCTGCTCCGACCCTCCAACTTCCCCAGCAGCCGCGGCAGGTAGTACGTGAGCACTGAAGAAACCCCGGTCAGACCTGTCAGATGAGGGAGGATGCCCGCACATAGGCAGCGGCCAACTGAACTACGGAGGATTTCCCTATAGTATTTGAGTTTGTCCTCCTCTCAGCAGCTGGGGAAAAGGCTCCCATTTTGGAACCGGTAGCGAGGCTCCAATAGGGTGGAGAGCCAGAAGTCATCCATCTTGCGGATGCTGACTATTCGGGTGTTCACTGAGCCAGGCAAATCTGCATTCTGGTCATCTGCACAAAGTGACTCCGAGGGGCTCCCTGCCCTCCATCCACCACTGTATACTTGCCCACGGTGCTTGTGGGTCATCTGCCTCGTCTTTCTAATCTCATCTACTGCCTCAAGCTGCTCCTGCTCATCTCTCTTGTCACCTGGGTTAGAAAATCCCTCATTTCACCGACAATGATTCTGCGCCATGTCCTCCTCCTCTCCTCATTTCAGTCCCACCGGATCATATGGCCACGGATGTAGTCCACGTCTCCATCCCCTGCCCAGACAGGATTTTTTCCAACATCTGTTCCAGGACATGAAGCAGTTGATTGACGTTATTCATCTCGTAGTCCTGGGCGTATGACAAATAACGTGGGCTCTCGAATGGTCTCAACAACGGCGGAGTCACGCATGAGCTGCCATGGCTGACATCAAAAGTTACAACAGGGGAGTACTCCTGTACGCCTGACCATCAAAAAATCGTTAATGGCCTTTCTCTGTCATACAGTCGTTCCAACTGTGCGGCTTGAATTCCACGGGGGAAACATCGCATATCAGAGTGTGTTGGGGGAGGCCGTTTCTGCCGCTGCAAACTCGCAGGAGGTGTTCCTGGCTTTGTAGGAATGGATGAAGTGCTTGCACAGTTTTCCTGGCCATTTTCAGAATCTTTGAAGATCGGGGGAGCACTTCAGGAACCTATTCACAACCAGATTGAACACATGCGCCATGCTGGGCGCATGGAACTTCCCTCATCGGTTGCAGCGGCAGACACCAGGTTACTTCAATTGTCCGTCACCATGGTTATGATTTGCGTTGGCGCGGAGAAAGCAAACACAATCGATTTCTTGCTGCATGAAGTGGAGCAGTATTCCCTGTGTGACTTCGTTCGCGAGGGCAAAGCCAGGTGTAAAACTGCGTGACACCGCTGTGACCTAACATGTGGTATGATGAAGCAGTACTGTGGAGGCTGAGATGGTGGTGGGTGGAGGAGAAGGAGGAGGCGGACCATTGGCGCAGGAGCAGCAGTTGACAACGTGGAGGGGAAGAGGGAAAGCGGCGTCTCCTGGTCCAAGTTGTTGGTGTGCCTGGGCAGGAAGCACATTTCACCCAGTGGGCCGTAAAGGACATGTACTGGCCCTGACGTAGTTACAGCTCCAGACGTTCGCGCGGCGTGACTTGGAACAACTGATAAGCTCAATGGATGGCCCAACTTCTGTTCTACATATTTATGAAGTGTGGTACTGCCTTTTTGGAAAAGAAATTACGGTTGGAAACTCTCCATCTCGGCTCGGCCACAAAGCCATTAGTTCTCTGAAAGGTGCGAGGGTCGCCATTTGGAAAGGGAGGGATCTGCCAGTACCAACAACTTGGACAGGAGCACAAGTCAGCTGCTGCACCTTAGGATGGTTGGACGCATACTGTTGTCTCTTTGCAATCGCCTGCTGACGACTGGCTTGGCGCTTGAGTAGCGAAGGAGAGGAGCCATCGGGACTGGGAGGATGATGTCCAAAGAGAAAAACAGCTCCCTTTGGTAGAGGTGGTGGAGCTTGATGGCTCAATGGCATGCGTGCACTGGGCGATGCTGCTGCTGCGGCGGCAGGATGGAAAACCACATCTGAGCCACAATTTCTCCAGGCCACGGTTGTTTACGATTGCATGTTGTTTATGCAGGGCCGTGGGGCCCCAAACGTTAGCTCCTGGCCCGCTGTCAATTTCTGCCCACAGATTCTACATATACCGTATTCGGCTCCTCCGGTGTCTTAGCAAAGAACTGCCACACCACCGAGTATTGGATTTTCACCGCAAAACGCTCTCCCACTGTGTGACTACTGCGCCGCTGCTCGCTGAGCCCCTGTGCTGCTACTTTCTTGGTCCTGCGAAGCGGGTTTTTTTACCCCGTGGCCGCTTGGCTCCCGACCTCACACTGCTGCTACACTGCTGACTCAGGGCCACACTACCACTTGATGGCTGCGCCGCTGCCTGATGGCAGCTGACGCCCTCTTTTCCTGATGATGATGAAGCCCTTGCCTCAACCGGCTCCCAAGTGCGGTCGGCTACATCATCATCTATTTGTGTTTCATCGTCACTGCTGTCCTCATCACCGGTCTTGGTATGCAGAGGCTGACCCCTCACAACATGAACTCCCTTGCCACTCTCACATCTATACTTTTGCCGCCTACTGCAAGAATCAGGGGATTTGGCCCCATTTCTTCGATGCAAGTCAGCGCTGACTGCCTCCTCAAATTGTTCTTTCCTCGCTATATAGTGGCGTGAGCCAGATCACATAGTAAGATCTCTGGCTGAGGGAACCGGATGGGACAGAAGGCGGGTTGAGGACGGGTGTGGGCCGCTGACCGCTTCCAGGCCATGCCACTAAGGGTTGTGTTGCGTTCCCACCGGACTCTTTGGCTGGGGTTGTCAGATGTCATCTGGGAGGCCGTGGCTGACCTAGTCTACCCATCAAGAACCCTTGGGGTGCTAGGTAGCACACGGCCGCTCGATGACCGCGGCAGTTGTGGCCCTTCACCGAGGACCCTGCTGCGGACGTCCCCTTGCTTGTGCTGCAACCTGGGCCTGAATGTTTGTGCCTCTGCCACTCGCAGGTGAAGAGCCTGCCACCACCTCTCTGTTTGTCATACTGTTTGATTAAAATGTACAGACATGTTTGATGAAGATATCTGTATATGATAAATACACACCCTGTATTTGACTCAAATGAACCCACTAAGAAGCCTTGGGTAACCTTGGATATTAAACTGTCGCTCCACTCAAGAGGGCAGGGAAAAAAATTTACTTGTATGTGCCTTAAAAAACTCTGTGTATTTTATGATATAAAAGACAACAGGCTTAATACCTTTGGATATAAAATTAATGCTACAGAAATTCTTCTGTGGCGGTGAAAAATCAAAGTTTTCTTTTACTGAGTACAAACTCAGAACAACGCTTAATTAACCCTGGATGTAAAATTGTGCAAAGATTTGAAGCAACCAAAAACTATAGTGCTTTGCAGTGTGTTACAATGGCAGTGTTTTATACGCACACTACAAAGAGAAAAAAATTGTACATTATACTTCGATTGTGAAATTAGGCTACAAGAAAAAATTATCAAAAACAGGATCTGCCTTAAAGAGAAGTTCTATAAACTAATTTATTGCTTGTAATAAACCAGAAGATTTGCCATTGACACTTGGATGTCAGTTCCATATCTTTTCCGTATGCATGTGTTATTTTTAAATTAATTCAATTTGGATACTGCAAATTTGAGGCTTTTGAGGGGGGGTCTTTGGAAGTCCCTCCCATATCAGGTAGAGCTCAAAATTGGTTTCAAAAGAGTTAGACATATAAAAAATGCTATACTCAGAGGTTTTTAGGAATCCTTGTTAATGTGGACATGGTAATAAGCATCTTTGAGACTGAAATATTTACCTTACTGTATTCATTCCTTCTTTTGTAATACTCTTCTTATTGTTCATTTGCTCTAGCGCAGAATTGATCAGTGGTGGAGGGGATTCATCATTCACTGCTTTCTTTGTGCATTTGTAATACAAGGACTTCTTATATTTTGCAAATGTTACACACCCTCTATCCAAACCATGTGAAGTCATCTGGCTCTGCACCTCATCCTGCACACTGCTCCACCCTGAGCTGAGGGAGGGCAAAAGAGCCAGTGGATTCTCTGATACAGGCTCCAGGAGCACACAAGCTTCAGAGAGAGAGCCCTGAGCTGCCTCCACTGCTTATCAATGAGAATCGGGAAGGTAGCTAGAATTGCCCAGTGACCCGACTCTTGTGCCGACATCCACTGGCTCCTGGGGCAGGAGAGGACTGCTGGAACGATTCTGTAGAGAAGAACAGGTGCTGCTTTCATGCTTCCCCGGAAGTTAACCGGGAGGGTCATTTTTTTCTCTGCTTTCAGGTTATTTCGTTATCCCTATGAGGCGGGAAAAGCCTTCAGTTTTAGAGGTGTGCGGGAAAATTTTACATTTTCATGACCAAGTTTCTAATTAAAAATATGGAAAACCTAAAAAGTTCACTATATGCTTAAATGAGTTCCTTGAGGGGTATAGTTTCTAAAGTGAGTTTTTTTGAGTGATGTTTGTTATATTTTGGCATCTCAAGGTCAAAATGGTGCATTATAAACATCCTGAAAAATAAGGTGCCAAAATTCACAAGGTGCTCTTCCATTTTAAAGGCCCTCTCATGACCACAACTCAACAATTGCCAGAAATCTCAACTTGCATTACACAACCAGACCATGCTTACTTTCATTAGCTGTGAAACAGCACAATATAGGCAGCACTAAGCTGCAATAAAGTGCAATACAGGCAGCACTATGCTGCAATCTTTGGCTCCAACTTTGTGGCATGGCAGAAGTGTAGTCCCAGTCTCAGTGTCCTTCAGTTTATACTCCTTCATTCAGTAGATACAGCCAAGTAATAACTGTGAAAGGGATTCAGTGTTCTAAGTGATTTTAACTTAGGGCTGGAAATAGAGGGGATAGCTTTTCTTGGCAATGTTTCTCTTGGCTTGATTCACACACAAAATATTGTATTTATCAGTAATATTTTTTTTCTCGTGTATTTGTATAAATAACTTACTTGTGGGAGGAAGCAAATTCTGGGTTTCCAAGATAAATAAAAAAAACAAAAAACATGAATTCGCAATTCACAAATTTTAAGATCTGCTTCAAAAATCAAACTATTGCTCCTTTTTAAAACTATAATTTTACAGTCCAGCAGTGTTTGGGTGTTGTACTGAATATGTTTTCTATGTAATTAGGCAGAAGGGAGGATCCTTGGTTTTATATTGTCCTACTGACTACACCCTGCTGAAACATCCAGGGACAACTTTCTTCTGGTAAGTTTCTTGCTCTGTCCACAGTGTACACTGCCTGTTCTTGTTTTAAGTGTATTTATTCACTATAATTTTTAATGACCCTCAGCTTTCTCAAGTATGCAAAATATATATATATATATATATATAAATATATATATATATATATGTGTGTGTGTTTGTGTTTATTTATACAAAAAGGAAATATATGCAGCACACAATTGAGTAATATTACTTGTGGATACCAGCGGATGGGTCTTGACCACAAACATATCAAGTATCAAAAAGAGAAAAATCTACAGCACTCCGTCACAGTGATGAAGTAAAAAAAACTTGTGCTTTATTTACTCATGTACTTGAAATTTCAGGATGAACATAACATTTCTTTAAAAAAAAAAAAAAATTCATTAACTGAGACCATCTCTTATCTTTAGAATGCACATGTGCAATGTTTTGGTACATGCTAAAAGACCGGCAAGGGTACCTTACCACACCATCAGGCACAGGCATCATCATCTTGCATGGGCCAGGGAGCATCTACCCTGAAAAAGGGACCAGTGGTCCTCACTGTTGTTCAGTGATGAATGTGGATTCACTTTAAGAATGATGGCTGTCAACCATGCTGGAGACGTTAAAGGAGTTGTCTCACTACAGGCTTTCAGACTACTTCAATGTGTCTGGCAGCAAAGGATTTTTGAATTCAGGGGCGTGCTTCTTGTCTGCCTCTTCTCCTCCCCCTCCCCATCCCCATACCCCCTCCCCTCAGCACACAGACAGCTCTCCTTCTATACAGCAGAGTTAACCCTGTGTGTGCCTGCCTAGATCTGCTACTCACTGCTGAATCAGCTGCACTGTCAGCTCCACAGAGTCAGGAGACAACAGGGAGAGGGCTGATCTATGAGTGTGGAGAGGTCTGTGAAGCTGTGTATGCTAATAGCAGAGCAGGGGGGATGCAAGTGTTCCTATACCCCCTGCTTAGCATACAAATCTCCACATCTCAAGCAACAACAAACAAACCCTGTCAGAACAGACACAGGGCAGCTGTGAAGTGTGTTACTATAATCACGATGTGTCACTAATACAGCAGAGCAGGGAGGGGTATGAACCATTCACATGTTCCCCTGATCTGTTCTATTTTTATAGTCAAAGCTCCACAGATACATTATGATTATAGTAACACACTTCACTGCTGTCACATCTACTGACCACAGATCAGCCTCACCTCTGCTCTCCTCAATCTGTGTAGAGAGCAGGAGGGAGCAGGCACACACAGGGTTAATCCACACAGACACAGCCCTCCCCCTCCCTTCCCTACAGAAGCATACTGTGTGGGAGGGGCTCTGTGCTCTGACCTGTATTCAGAAACAGATGAGTCACCAGGACTGGCAACCAGTGAGATAACAATCAACAGGTCTGCTGCTATAGTGATTTCAGGAGCTGATGCACTACTACTAACAGGGATAACTCAAAATCAGTAGGACATTTGTAATGAACATATATTGCAAAGCTGCTTGTTTTTTAAAAATCTTTTAATTAAAATCCAATAATTTTAGTGAGACAACCCCTTTAAAGATATAGCTATGCATCAGCCAAGTCAGTTACCCTTACCAGTCATCCAGCACATTACCACGCTGATGTAAACCGTTACAAATGGTCTGATGTGACATCTTCCGCAGGGCATTGTTTACAATGAAGCAGTCATCCGTGTGTGATATAACCAAAGGACATCCACGTCTTTGCCTTTCTGTTACTCTTCCAGTCCCTCTGTACCTCTGTTGAAACCTACTGATGACACTCTGTAACACTCTAAGCTCAGTAGCCACTTCCGTCTGAGAGCATTCAGCTTGTAGCCTCGCATTGGCGAGGTACTGCTGATCAATTTTAAGGTGTTTTAAGGTATTGTCTTGGTCTCATGATGTCAAAATGTGAACAGCAGGATAAGGACTGTTTACATCCCAAATTTATTGGACGATTCAGGGGTAAACACCTGTTGGGAATTTTGCCAATAAGCTCCTTGTTAGAGATCAGCAAGTTGTAGAAAAAGTACTGAAACACTGAACAGTGGAACATGTGCATTTTAAATTTAAGAGATAGTCTCATTTAGTTCATTTAAATTCATCCTGAATTGGGATTACCAAAATTATTTATATTTGCCAAATGCCAGAATCATGAGAGAGAGAATTTTTAAGGCATTTTTATTACTTTCTGCAAAGTCAAAAGTTTACATACACTAGGATTACTATAACTTTAAACAATTTGGGACAGCCCTTATGATGATGTCATATCTTTCGAAGCTTCTGATATGTTTATTGGCAACATCTGAGTTAATTAGAGACAGAAATGTGGATGTTTTTAATGCGCACCAGAAACACGCTGCTTCTGTGTGTAACATCATGGGAAAGTCTAAAGAAATCAGCCAAGATATCAGGAGCAGAATTGTGGACTTTGGTGCAATTCAGGATATCAGGATCATCCTTTGGTGCAATTTCCAGATACCTGAAGGTGCCTCGTTCATCTTTGCAAATAATTATACATAAGTACAAACAAAATGGGAATGTCCAGCCATCAAACCGCTCAGGAAGGAGACGGGTTTTGTGTCTCAGAGATGAATGTGCCTTGGTCCAACATGTGCATATCAACCCAAGAACAATAGCAAAAGACCTTGAGAAGAAGCTTGTAAGATTGTCCACAGTGAAACTAGTACTGTATCAACATGGGCTGAAAGGCCACTCTGCCAGGAAGAAGCCATTACTCCAAAATAAACATATAAAAGCCAGATAAATGTTTGCAAATGCACACAGGAACAAAGACCTACATTTTTGGAGACATGTCTTGTGGTTTGGCAAAACTGTTTGGCCATAATGACCATTGTTACATTTGAAGGAACAAGGGAGAAGCTTGGAAGTCTGAGAACACCATCCCAACTGTGAAACATGGGGGTGGTAACATCATGTTGTGGGGTTGCTTTGCTGCAGGAGGGACTAGTGCACTTCACAAAATAGATAGTAGCATGAGGAAAGAAGATTATGTGGAAATATTGAAGCAACATCTCAAGACATCAGCCAGCAAGTTAAATATTGGGCGCAAATAGGTCTTCCAAATGGACAATGACCCGAAGCATCCTGCTAAACTGGTTATGAAGTGGCTTAAGGATAATCAAGTCAATGTTTTGGAGTGGCCATCACAAAGCCCTGATCTAAATCCTATTGAAAATGTATGGGCAAAGCTGAAAAGGCGGGCACGAGCAAGGCGACCTACAAACATAGCTCAGTTACACCAGTTCTGTCAGGAGGAATGGGCCAAAATTCCTCCCAACTATTGTGAGAAGCTTGTGGAAGGATAGCCAAAACATTTGACCCAAGTCATACAGTTCAATGGCAATGCTACCGAATACGAATGAAATGTATGGAAACTTTCTCTCTCTCTCTGATTATTATGGCATTTGGCAAATAAATAATTTTGGTAATCCTAATTGACTTAAAATGGGTAAGGTTTATTCTGATTTCTTGTCATGCATATGTGTCTTTTTATATACTTTAGTGTATGTAAACTTCTGGTTTCATCTCTATCTATCTATCTATCTATCTATCTATCTATCTATCTATCTATCTATCTATCTAGATAAATGTAATAGTGATAAATCAGTCATGGACGTTTTTTTTTACGTCTTTTTAGAGTTCTGAACAAGAAATCTCTCAAATAATATTGTGATCTAATCCCTACTCTCTTATTGCTATGCAATATGTAATACATAGAAGCCATTTAGGACTCTAGGAAAGCTGGCTGAATAACCTAGAAACAGACATAGTTTGACAATGTAAAATAAGTCAAAATAAGGCTTATACTTTCTTTTACAGCAAAATGTATTCGACTTTACATGTTAAAATGAAATGAACTTGGCATCTTCATTTATATTAACAAATCTGGACCAATATTGAACAAGAATTATTTCCTATAACTGCTGATAATATCCATACCTACTGGCAAACGAATTTTCTTCTACTTGCAACAATCTGGAAGTGATGTAGTATTGTGAAATGTGTTCTGCACTGTTTTTGTTCCTCTAGGAATTAAGTCAGGATTCCTCGTATGAGCTATGTTTTTCCTGGAAAACAAATCTAGACGTTTCCTACATGAGTGATTTGAAATATTTTTTACTTTTTTTATATGCAGGAAAAAAGCCACAATACAATGAGTCTTTTAGGCCCCGATCACATGGAGGATTTTGAAACGTGAATTCCACTCTACTGTACCCCCCAGAAATTTTAATGGGAATCTGTGCAATATTCAAACATCACAGATTTCTTCACCTGGAGATTTAACATCCGTATAGTGAAAAAAAAGTATTGTGATATTTCACTCATACCTTATTTTTCCTATGTTTCCTAACATATTCGATGTATGTAGTGAAAAAGAATAAGCTGCGTCTTAGTTTAGTGTCTCATTTGCTTTAAAGGTGTTGTGCAATTGATTAAAAAATTAAGGGCAACATGTATGAATGGGGCTGCGCCAGTTTTCTGCAGTACTTTGAGCCAAGAAAACTGTTGTAGCCCTCTCCTACAGATGTATGAATAGTCCTATGCCAAAACTTGGTGCAGTCTGCACTAGACACAACACTCTTGAATGTGCCAAGAATGCACCAAAGTTTGGCGCAAAACTGCCATACATTTCCATTCCAGGGCTGAGGCAAAGTTTGCCGCATAACACTCTTTCATACATACCGTCATATCTCTTTATCGATTTAGAACTGGTGTGTCGGTGCCAAGTTACATACATGAAGGGCAATACACTACGTGGAAATCCCTAAAGAAGCATTTATGCTATCTATCATACATGAAAAAACTTTGAGACTCTCGGTTCACATATTTTGATCAAAAGATGTTTAAGCTGCCCACGACTTTTTAACGTGATCTCAAATCGGGCAGTCCTATCCTATCTTTACCTCTCAATCGAGCCAATCAGGCCTCCCCCTGGGTCCAAACCCACCTCCATTTTCAGGGGAGAAAAAAATAAAAAAAAAAAACCCCAACTGAAAGTGCCCTTTTTATGAAGCCGTGGATGGGCGGGGCAGAAACACAAAAGGAAGC
>JAODAL010026034.1:0-57465 GCA_025379985.1 Phyllomedusa bahiana
GGTTTTTGATATTGATGATGGTGGTGAATGTGGTGGTTTTGAATTTGGGGGGTGATATTGGGATGTTGGGTTTTTTTAAAGGGGAATGATGTGTGTTAATAGGGTGGTGATGATGATGATGGTGTTTGTAATGAGGGTGATGATGATGATGGTGCTGAATATAATGGTGATGATGATGATGGTGTTTGTAATGGGTTTGGATGTGATGGGTGGGGGTTGTTAACATGGTGGGGTGATATCGGTGGGGGGTGCTGAGGCGAAGTGGGGCTGTGGTTTTTTTTTTTTTGGGTTTTTTTTTTTTTTTTTTTTTTGGGGGTGTGTGTGCAGATAGCGCTCCTGTATATAGCAGTGCCCTCCCCCCGGGGGTTGCTGCCCTCGGGGTAAAAGCGGGTCAACGCTGTAAAGGGGAAATTATTTCTTTTGTGCCCCCTTTGTTTTTGTGATCCCCTTTTAAAAAGCCGCACAGCACATTTGTTTTGCCCCCACGAAGCGGGCGAGCAGGATCTGCTGTGATATCAGAGGGAACATAACGCTGCTCATACAGAGACTGTGGGGGTATGAACGGGGTGAGCGGTGGGACGGGGACGAGGGGCACACAATCCAGGTATTTACCTGCAACTTTTACTGATTGTCAAGACGCTGTTGCACATAACTGCGCCATGTTGCTACTTTAGCCTGAGAGCACATATTGCACCTGTGTTGCGTCAAAAACCACAATATGTGACGATACCCTGAATCTAGTGTCTCTTAGGATGGGATATTATTGTTCTGCCATTCAGTGCCCCGAAAAACGGAATTTTAAAAAAAAACAGTCAACGTGCCTTAAAAAATTTTTTGTTTTTTTATCAAATATACTTGCCCCCTGACCCATATAGAAAACTGAGATTTTCCCCCCCAGAATACTGCCATTCCAGCATTAAAAACCCCCTTCATTTCCCAAAAAAATACTGCAAATACATTTGGGTTTCATTTTAAGTTATTCTACCAATAATAGTAACGTATGTATGCAGTACTGCCATTTTTTTTCCCCCCCCAATACTTCTTCTTGCCCCCGATAAAATTTCCTGATGGTATATAAAAAACGCCCAAAGCCTAATTATTATTAGTTGGATACCGTATAACAATAATATTTAAGCATTGCATTGCGGTTTTATATAGCCAGTGCATGGCAATTTTATCTGGGCAATGAATGACAGTATTGCGTGGAAAAATATACAGTTTGTTGGATTGTGGTAGTAAAAATTTGGATACTGAAAACAGTAATATGTAAAAACCCTTGTATTTTCAGTTTTTTTTTGGTCGTACATGGCAGTTCTATCTGGGCAATGAATGGCAGTATTGCGTGGAAAAATATAGCAGTATTGTGGTACTATTATTTCCATACTGAAGAACAGTAATATGTAACCATTGTATTGCAGTATTATTTGAACAGTGAATAGCAGTCAGGCTCGGACTGGCCCACAGGGGAATAGGGGAAACCCCTGGTGGGCCCTTGAGCATGGTAGACCTGAAGTTGTTTTTAAACTCCATTTACATTCTTAGAAGAGGCAAAAAAGCAGAGAAAGAGTGGGAAAAATCAAGAAACAGTGTATAAAATATATCTACAGTCATTTACAGTAGCTGTAGGGTGGGCGCCTATAATAAACTCCACCGGTGGGCCCATAAAAACTCAATTGGTGGGCGCCATTCCTAATCAGCATCCTGTGCCACCAGCGAATACAATATTTCATACCCTGATATAATTTTACCAGAATATACTGGAAAAGACAATAAGCGACTTATCTGATGGTCCTATGGGAACCGAAAACGTTTATGATGTGGAAGGAATTGGTCGCTATTTCATATGTTGAATTTTGATAAGATTTTGTGAATAAAGATTTATATATTGAATACTATAATATTTTGTGTGCGGGTGTATATATATTACGATTATGGGTACTATAAGGCAGCGTTACTTGGATACTGTACAACAGTAATATTTAGGCACTGTATGACGGCTACTATGTTGTAGTATTTAGATATGTATAATGATACCACATAGTGCAAACACACATACCTAACACTGCCATTTTATTCACCCACACAATACTGACATTCATTACGCTCATAAAACTGTCATTCACTGTCCAATTAATACTGCAATACAATGCTTACTTATTAGCCTTACACCATTTTCCATCTCCTGGTTTTATTGGGATTATTAAAGGACTTACCTTTTATACACACACTTGATATTTTTGGAATTACTTATGGCTTACTACTATTATTCAGTGTCCTAATAATACTACCACATAGTGCCCATGTAACACAGCAATGTAACCATTCAGTGCACAGATAAAACTACCATTCAGTGTTCAAATAATACCGCCATAAAATGCCTAAATATTACTGCTCTAAAGTATACAAATATTTCCTCAGAGTACCCATATGTGTAGCACTACCATGCACTGTCCAAATACTGCCATACAGTACCTAAATATTACTGTTCTACAGTATACAAATATTTCCTCAGAGTACCCATATCTGTAGCACTACCATGCACTGTCCAAACACTGCCATACAGTACCTAAATATTACTGTTCTACGGTATACAAATCATACACAGATAATACTTTCACATAGTACCCATATATGTAGCATTGCCATGCACTGTCCAAATAATACCCACATACAGTTACTAAATATTGCTGTTCTAATGTATACAAATACTTCCACATAGTACTCACATATAGAGCACTGCCATGCACTGTCCAAATGCCGTCATACAGTGCTTAAATATTACTGTTCTTCAGTGTACAAACACTTCCACATAGTACTCACATAACTAGCACTGTCCAAATACTGCTATACATTGCGTAAGCATTATTGTTCTACAGTATACAAACACTTTCACATAGTACCCATATATGTAGCATTGCCATGTACTGTCCAAATAATACCGTCATACAATGCCTAAATATTACTGTTATACAGTATACAAATACTAAAACCTAGTACATATATAGCATTGCCATGCACTGTCCATAATACCGCCATACAATACGTAAACGTTACTGCTCTACAGTATACAAATACTTTCACATAGTACCCATATATGTAGCATTGCCATGCACTGTCCAAATAATACCGTCATACAATGCCTATATATTACTGTTATACAGTATACAAATACTAAAACCTAGTACTCACATATATAGCACTGCCATGCACTGTCCAAATACTGCCATACATTGCGTAAACATTACTGCTCTACAGTATACAAATACTTTCACATAGTACCCATGTATGTAGCATTGCCATGCACTGTCCAAATAATACCGTCATACAATGCCTATATATTACTGTTCTACAGTATACAAACACTTCCACATAGTACCCATATATGTAGCATTGCCATGCACTGTCCAAATAATACAGTCATATAATGCCTAAATATTACTGTTATACAGTATACAAGTAATACTACCACATAGCACTATATCCTATTTTTTCACGCAGTGGTGCCATTCAGTGTCCAGGTAAGACTACCTTTCGGTGTCCAATAATACCGCCCTTTAATACCTAGATAGTAAGTACTAATACCCCTGGTGGTCCAGACTAGTGAAGGTTTTCAAGCTCCACTCCCAGTTTGCTCCTGTTGGTGCAGTGCTTCGTGGTCCCTCAGAAGCAAAAGTCCTGGGCAATTGACCAGTTTGCTGCACCCTCACACCGGCGCTGTTGTGTCTAGCAATTTTCCAATATCATTAACACTACGCGTAAAAGTCGCACTATGGTGCAGCACAACCTAGTCGCTTTCAGTCTTATTCCTTATTATGGGGATTTTGAAACTGTGTCTTCAGATAACGACCAGAAGAAACCGTCAACTGCAACTTTGTCATGACACATTGTTGTACATAATGTAGCTGCGCCATGTTGCAACTTTAGCTTATCAGCACATATTGCGGCCGTGTTGTGTGAAAAAACAAAATGTGTAAAGCGACCCTAAATCTTAGTGTCTCTTAGGAGGTGGTGATATTGTCCTCTCTTAGGAGGATGCATTGAATCCTTATTGAATTTAGGGTTAGAAAGCGTTAAAGTTGCAGTATGGCGCACAATACTCTTAGATTTTTTTTTTTTTTCTGACAATTTTTTTTTTCCATCCTTCGATCAGGAATTCTCATCAGAAAACAGAATAATTGCTGCAAACGTCTAAAAAATCAACATGTTGGCTTTTTGGTCTGAGCAGATCGTTCCCAATTCGACAGGATTCTGCTTTTCCGCGCTGCAGATGGCGACAAGTTCTTGGCAGCGACTGGCGTGATTGAGAGGCGCAAATCATTCAATCACGCTGCCACTTGTCAAAGCCTTTACTGCCGGGATTTATATTCCTGGAGACAGGGGTAAAAAAAAATTTTTTTTTTAAAGGACCCCTGAGAATTAAATGTATATCGCCTCCACATACCGTAGCGTGCATGAAATCTTGCTGTTACCCTGAAAGAGCTGCAAAAACTGGGCTAAATGGAAGATCTCAATGATCCTCAATGTCACATATGCATAAAATGTTGGTTGAAAAAATGTGCTGGTCTATTAAGTGCACTATTGTTTTCATTCACTGACAGCAAGCAGAGGCTTGTTACAGCTCCAGGTGCTAAATCTGCTCAGGTCAATTATCGATATGCAAGAAAAAAAATCCTTGTCCAGTTAATGCAGCTGCAGGACTCGTAATGGACCAGGTACCTGTGTCAGCTGGATAGAATCCCCCTTCTGCTTCTGGAGTTGATCATTTCCATTCACTGACAGCAAGTGGCAACACAGATGTGTGAACTACAGCTCAGAGGCTTGCAATAATTTGGCTAAACGGAAGATCTCAATAATCCTCAATGTCACCTAAGCATAGAATGTAGGTTGAAAAAAATATGCTGGTCTATTACGTTCACTATTGTTTTCATTCACTGACAGCAAGCAGAGACTTGTTACAGCTCCGGGTCCTGAATCTGCTCAGGTCAGTTATCACTACACAACAAAAAATCCTTGTCCAGCTTATGCAGCTGCAGGGCTCGTAATGGACCAGGTACCGGTGTCAGCTGGATAGAATCCGGAGAGTCTTTCCGCTTCTGCATGTTCATAGGAGGTCTCCATTCACTGACAGCAATTTGTAACAGAGATATGTGAACTCCACCTCAGAGGCTCAGAACTTGTCCAATTCACACAACTGCAGGATTTATAATTAACCATGTACTTGTTTCAGCTGGATAGAGTCAGGAAAGTCTCCCATACCAGATTTCCATTCACTGACAGCAACACAGATATGTGAACTCTGCCTTAGACGCTCAGAACTTGTCCAACTCACACAGCTGCAGGGCTTAGAATAAACCACATACTTGTTTCAGCTGGATAGATTCAGGAAAGTCTCCCTGCTTCTTGATGTTCATAGGAGATTTCCATTCACTGACAGCAATTTGTAAAATATATATTATCTAGTGTTATGTGGTGCACAATACAGCAGGATGGTATGGCTATACGTTGCAGTGTGCGCCACATTTTTGGTGGTTTGTTATAGGTGACCTGAGCATATTTAGGACTTAGAGCTGAAACAAATCTCTGCTTGCTGTCAGTGAATAGAGACAAGGGTGATATTGATAAATCAGGGTACTTTGTTCAGTCTGCGAATGTTACATCGAGTCTGGTTTCACAAGTTGAAGAAATGTTGCGCTGGGATATATGTCCCTTAAGACTATGGTAAAAAGGAGCACTGAGGATAAAACTTGTATCGCCTCCATATACCATAACGTGCATGACACCTTGTTGTTACCATGCAAGACCTACAATAACTTGGAAGATCTTTGCTGGTGCATAGTGATAACTGACCTGAGTATTATTAGGATTTGGAGCTGAAACGAACCTCTGGTTGCTGTCAGTGAATTTAAAAGACCCCCAGAATAAAACTTATATCGCCTCCATATACCGTAATGTACATGATACCTTGTTGTTTCCATGCAAGACATACAATAACTTGGAAGATTTTTGCTGGTGCATAGTGATAACTGACCTGAGTATTATTAGGATTTGGAGCTGAAACGAACCTCTGCTTGCTGTCAGTGAATTTAAGAGACCCCCCCAGAATAAAACTTATATCGCCTCCATATACCATAACGTGCATAACACCTTGTTGTTACCATGCAAGACCTACAATAACTTGGAAGAATCTTTGCTGGTGCATATGATAACTGACCTGAGTATTATTAGGATTTGGAGCTGAAACGAACCTCTGGTTGCTGTCAGTGAATTTAAAAGACCCCCAGAATAAAACTTGTATCGCCTCCATATACCGTAATGTACATGATACCTTGTTGTTTCCATGCAAGACATACAATAACTTGGAAGATTTTTGCTGGTGCATAGTGATAACTGACCTGAGCATTGTTAGGATTTGGAGCTAAAATGAACCTCTGCTTGCTGTCGGTGAATGGAGTCAAGGGTGAAATTGATAAACCAGTGTATATTTGCAATCTGCATATGTTACTGGTTTTACAAGTGGGTGTAATGTTGGTGTTTTTTCACCAGGATATGTTTTCCTGGAAATGGGGGGGGGGGGGGTAAAAAAAAAAATTAAAAGACCCCCAGAATAAAACTTGTATCGCCTCCATATACCATAACGTGCATGACACCTTGTTGTTTCCATGCAAGACATACAATAACTTGGAAGATCTTTGCTGGTGCATAGTGATAACTGACCTGAGCATTATTAGGATTTGGAGCTGAAATGAACCTCTGCTTGCTGTCAGTGAATGGAGTCAAGGGTGAAACTGATAAGCCAGTGTATATTTGCAATCTGCATATGTTACTGGTTTTACAAGTTGGTGTAATGTTGGTGTTTTTCCGCCAGGATATATTTTCCTAGAGTTGGAGGTAAAAAAAATTTTTTAAAGGACCCCCAGAATAAAACTTATATCGCCTCCATACACCGTAACGTGCATCACACCTTGTTGTTGCCATGCAAGGCAATACAGTAACTTGGAAGATTTTTGCTGGTGCATAGTGATAACCGACCTGAGCGTTATTAGGATTTGGAGCTGAAACGAACCTCTGCTTGCTGTCAGTGAATTTAATAGACCCCCAGAATAAAACATGTATCGCCTCCATATACCATAACGTGCATGATACCTTGTTGTTTCCATGCAAGACATACAATAACTTGGAAGATTTTTGCTGGTGCATAGTGATAACTGACCTGAGTATTATTAGGATTTGGAGCTGAAACGAACCTCTGCTTGCTGTCAGTGAATGGAGTCAAGGGTGAACTTGATAAACCAGTGTATTTTGACCTGAGTAGATTTAGGGCCCGGAGTTGAAACAAGTCTCTGCTTGCTGTCAGTGAATTAAAACAATAGTGAACTTAATAAACCAGCACATTTGGAGGATTTGGAGCTGAAAGTAATCTCTGCTTACTGTCAGTGAATGGAACCAAGGTGGGACTGATCCTTGATAGACCATCATATTTTTTTTCTAAATATTGAATATTTAGGGGGTGAGACATTGAGGTTAGATTCACACATTGGAGTAATGTTGGGTTTTTCTTTTGATAAAATATATCAAAATACAACAACACTGCAATTTAGGGATAGGGTTATGGTTGATTATTTTTTGTGTGTGTGTGGGGGGGCAAATATCAATTCAGGCCAATTTGAATCAAAGTAATCCGATTAGGGTCAAATTTGACTTTGACCTGAATCTGAAGTGCAGTGCTACTCTGGATGTAAATAGATGACCTCCATTCACTGACAGCAAGTTAGGGTTTGTATTATGCTTAAATTTTTAATTTTTTTTTTTTTTTTTTTTTTAGCAAATATCGACAAAAATTGATTTAGGCCAATCCAAATCGAAGTGGTTTGATTCCGGTCAAATTTGACTTGTACCCAAACCTGACACTCATTGTTTCTACGGATGTTGATAGCTGTCAGTGAATAGAAATAACTTTTTTTTTTTTAATTAATGGCAAAAATTCACTGACAGCAAGTTAAACGGGATGTATCGCTCTATCAGTTCGGCTGTATTCTTGAAGCTTGATTCACCCAGTTCCTGAAATCCAGGGGCGTTTCATCCCCACCCAGCTGGGTGAATAACTGAAGGGGGTTGACATCCCCCCCCCCCCCCCTTCACTGTTCAGGCTCGCTCCCAAGTCAGTGTGTTTCCCTCCCCCCTCTCTGAGTCCACATGTCACTGTGTGGTTCCTCTCCCTATGCAGTCTTATTTTGTAAGAGCTATTTGTTTACATACCACAGCCCTGCATTCAGTCTAGACAGTCTTCTACGAACTCAGAGCACTGATCTCTTCTCCTCTCACAGCTGGAGGTTTGTTATGTCTTCTATGAACTCCTCCAGAGCAGCACAGATCTGTCTCCTTTCTATGCTTACACACAGCAGCATTAGGGCATGTCCCCATGCACGGGTTTTCGGACGGGTTTTTCAGGCGGTTTGCGGTTTTGCAGACCGCCTGAAAAACCGTCCAAAATGAGCACAACGGGGCTCTATGGAAAACCCGTGCAGCAGTCCCCACTGCACGGGTTTTCCTCCCGGCAGTTTTTCCGCCCGAGGGCCGCCCGCAAAACATTGAGCATGCAAATTCTTCCGTCCGGAAACCGGACGGAATATGTGCATCTCAATGTGACGGGGGAGGGCTTTTCTCCGCTCATCGCAGAGAAAAGCCGTCCCACCTGCGGCCGTGGGGACGGCCGCAAAACAGTGCAAATACCGGTCGCATAAACCGACCGGTATTTGTCACTTGCCGTGTAAACGGCCCATTAGGCACCGAGCACAATTCTGCTGTTTTTCTGATTGTAGAAGCAGCTGCAGTGTTACTGTGGCGCTGCTGGCTGTGCAGAGTGAAATGTTGCCGGCCCCTTATTCTGAGTGAGAGAGACAGGAATGCACGCTCCTGTGAATACGACCAGGGGCCAGACAGAAAGTAAATTAGTAGAGCCGGCAGCCAATGAAATGAAAGGAGGTGAGATCCGACCGGCACTGGGGAACAGTGTTTACACAAAACGAAGATAAGGGAGACTGTGAAAACAAGACAGTTTTGCTAATGACATCCAATTGCAAAGTAACTTGTTTTCACTGTCCCCTTATTCTGAACACCATTTAATGTAATGATACAACCCCTTTAAGGTTAGGATTACGGTTACATTTTTTTTTTCGACAATTTGTTTTGGGCCAACCCAAATCAAATAACTTTTTAGATTTGGGTCAAATTCCATTAGAATCAAAGCGCAGTGTTACTCTGGATGTTGATAGACTATTTCTATTCACTGACAGCAACTTGTATGACGGATGTAAGAAACACTCTTATCTGCTGTTATCTGGGGCAGTATGCTACATGCTGTAATTTCCGGCAGATTAGAAAACACTTGTTCTCCCTTTCCAATCCTCAGGACTGTTAATAATTGCGCCCTCCTGTACTCCTCGACCGCGGTGACGAGCGGTGTCACGAATCCGATAAAGTGACTGCGTGAAGTGGGCTGCGGAGAGGCGCTCGCCCTCCATTAGTCATATGGAAATACGTCTATGGCTGAATCATATGATCCGTGTGAAGGTAGCGAGGATTAGGGATAACGAGCTATGGAATCACCGTAAGTCATTCATTTCAGAGTCTCGGACTGGCGGAACAAATATATTACAAGGTTCTTGTTAACGGGGAAGAAAATCGTATTTTACACCGTAATTGGCATCGGACAAACAGCTCATTAAAACTGTAAGAAAAAAAAAACAGAAAAGTGGGAGAAGGTTCATTAGAAGCCATGCTACTGTGTACAAGCACGGGCTGCGCAGCACCTCAGGGTTGCAAGCTATTGGTGATAAAATTGTGCAACTTCAATGGTTTTTTCTTTGAGAAGTAAATCACAAGGATCCAATTTACCACATTAGGTGGACAATACCAGGCGGTAATCGTTCTTGCACCACAGAGCAAAACAAGCAGGTGACTAAAAGCCTATCTCTGAAGAGGGGCAGTATGGAAGTAGGAAGAGGATGCCTATGTACTGTAGTATACACTCAAAAGGGAATTCTGGCTGGTACCCATGGGAGCACTATCTATGCCCCTAGTGTTATCTGGTGCAAAATACAGCAAGATGGTATGCTAAACGCTGCAGTGTGCGCCATATTTTTGGTGGTTAGTGAGGGTGGGATGGTGGTTGGTACTGTTATCTGGGGACTATTTTACACAGTGCAGCTTGCAATTGGCATCGAACAAACCGATTAAGACTATGAAAAATCACTGGAAAAGGAGGAAAAGATCCTTAAGAAGCAATGCTACTGTGTACATGCACAAAGTCTATCTCTGAAGAGGGGCAGTATGGAACTATGAAGAGGATGCCTATATACTGCAGTATACACTCAACAGGGAATTGTGGCTGGTACCCATGGGAGCACTATAGCTGCCATGTTAGGGTGGCACAGTGGTTGGTACTGTTATCTGGGGACTAGTTTACACAGTGTAGCTTGTAATTGGCATCGAAAAAACTGCTCATTAAGACTATGAAAAATCACTGGAAAAGTGGAAAAAGCTTCTTAAGAAGAAATGCTACTGTGTACAGGCATGGGCTGCGCAGCACCTCAGAGTTGCAAGCTATTGATGATAAAATTGTGCAACTTCAGTGATTTTTTTTCTTTGGGAGGTAAATCACAAGGATCCATTTTAACACCTTAGGTGGGCAATACCATCCGGTATTAGTTATCGCACCACAGGGCAAAACAAGCAGATGCCTAAAAGTCTATCTCTGAAGAGGGGCAGTATGGCACTATGAAGGGGATGCCTATATACTGTAGTATACACTCAAAAGGGAATTGTGGCTGGTACCCATGGGAGCACTGTAGCTGCCCCTAGTGTTATCTGGTGCAAAATACTGCAAGATGGTATGCTAAACGTTGCAGTGCGCATCATATTTTTGGTGGTTAGTTAGGGTGGCATGGTGGTTTGAACTGTTATCTGGGGACTATTGTACACAGTGCAACGTGCACTTGGCATTGGACAAGCTGATTAAGACTATGAAAAATCACTGGAAAAGTGGAAAAAGCTTCTTAAGAAGCAATGCTACTGTGTACAGTCACGGGCTGCGCAGCACCTCAGGGTTGCAAGCTATTGATGATAAAATTGTGCAACTTCAGTGTTTTTTTCTTTGGGAAGTAAATCACAAGGATCTATTTTACCTCCTTATGTGGGCAATACTAGGTGGTATTAGTTATTGCACCACAACGCAAAACAAGCAGATGCCTAAAAGCCTATCTCTGAAGAGGGGCAGTATGGAAGTAGGAAGAGGATGCCTATGTACTGTAGTATACACTCAAAAGAGAATTGTGGCTGGTACCCATGGGAGCTGCCCGTAGTGTTATCTGGTGCAAAATACTGCAAGATGGTATGCTAAACGCTGCAGTGCGCGCCATATTTTTGGTGGTTAGTTAGGGTGGCCTGGTGGTTGGTACTGTTATCTCGGGACTATCACACTGTGCAGCTTGTAATTGGCATCGGAAAAACTGCTCATTAAGATTATGAAAAACCACTGGAAAAGGGCAAAAAGATCCTTCAAGGCAATGCTACTGTGTACAGGCATAGGCTGTGCAGCACCACAGAGTCACAAGCTATAGATGGTAAAATTGTAGAACTTTGGGAAGAAAATCACAAGGATATATTAAATCACCTTATGTGAGCGATACCGGGCGGTGTTATTTATTACAACACGGATCAGTACAGGATAAGTAATGTATGTACACAGTGACTGCACTAGCAGAAAAATGAAATGCAGCCAATTGGAGTATAATACAGGATTAACTCAGGATCAGTACAGGAAAAATAATGTATGTACACAGTGACTGCACCAGCAGAATAGTGAGTGCAGCTCTGGAGTATAATACAGGATGTAACTCAGGAAACAGTACAGGGTAAGTAATGTACACCCGTGACTGCACCCAGCAAATAGTGAAATGCAAACTCTGGTGTAAAATACAGGATGTAACTCAGGATCAGTACAGGTAAAGTAATTTTATGTACACAGTGACTGCACCAGCAGAATAGTGAGAGCAGCTCTGGAGTAAAAATTACAGGATGTTTAACTCAGGATCAGTACAGGATAAGTAATGTTTTGTACACAGTGACTGCCCCAGCAGAATAGTGAGTGCACTCTGGAGGATAATACAGGATGTAACTCAGAATCAGTACAGAAAAAGTAATGTATATACACAGTGATGCACCACAACATGTGCAGCTGTAATTGAGGTCATCGGAAAAACTGATCTCATATAAGATTATGAAAAACCACTGAAAAGGTGCAAAGAGATCTTCAAGGCAATGCTAACGGTACAGGCATAAGGCTGTGCATGCACACAGATCACAAGCTAATAGATGGTAAAATTGAGAACTAATAAGAAAATCAACAAGGATATATTAAAGTCACCTAGTGAGCGATAGAGTGGCGGTGTATAATTTATTCAACACGGATCAGTACAGGATAAGTAATGTACACAGTGACTGCACCAGCAGAATAGTGAGTGCAGCTCTGGAGTATAATACAGGATGTAACTCAGGATCAGTACAGGATAAGTAATGTATGTACACAGTGACTGCACCAGCAGAATAGTGAGTGCAGCTCTGGAGGATAATACAGGATGTAACTCAGAATCAGTACAGGATAAGTAATGTATGTACACAGTGACTGCACCAGCAGAATAGTGAGTGCAGCTCTGGAGGTACAATACAGGATATAACTCAGGATCAGTACAGATAAGTAATGTTGTAACAGTGAATGCACCAGCAGAATAGTGAGTGCAGCTCTGGAGGTATAATACAGGATGTAACTCAGGATCAGTACAGGATAAGTAATGTATGTACACAGTGACTGCACCAGCAGAATAGTGGAGTGCAGACTCTGGAGTATAATACAGGATGTAACTCAGGATCAGTACAGATAAGTAATGTATGTACACAGTGACTGCACCAGCAGAATAGTGAGTGCAGCTCTGGAGTATAATACAGGATGTAACTCAGATCAGTACAGGATAAGTAATGTATATACACAGTGACTGCACCAGCAGAATAGTGAGTGCAGCTCTGGAGTATAATACAGGATGTAACTCAGAATCAGTACAGGATAAGTAATGTATGTACACAGTGACTGCACCAGCAGAATAGTGAGTGCAGCTCTGGAGTATAATACAGGATGTAACTCAGGATCAGTACAGGATAAGTAATGTATGTACACAGTGACTGCACCAGCAGAATAGTGAGTGCAGCTCTGGGTATAATACAGGATGTAACTCAGGATCAGTACAGGATAAGTAATGTATGTACAGTGACTGCACCAGCAGAATAGTGAGTGCAGCTCTGGAGTATAATACAGGATGTAACTCAGGATCTGTACAGGATAAGTAATGTATGTACACAGATTGCACCAGCAGAATAGTGAGTGCATTGAAGTACATCACTGTATCTAAAGATAGAGACACTGCCTGACAAATAGACGGCGAGAGGTCTTGAAATGTGTTACGGGTGTACGCTAAATGGTTATATACCTAGAATATCCCAATTTGGGGATGGGGTTATGATTATGGTAAATGTCACTGTTGCTTATTAAGTCCCTGCTCCCCGAAGAGGTTTTTTTTTGGGGGGAAAGTATCTTTGTCTCAAAAGCTACTTTTGCAGAAAGCGGAACATAGTCTTGGACCTCCAGTGATCAGCTGTGACCTCGTGGTGAAGTTTAT
This sequence comes from Phyllomedusa bahiana, assembly GCA_025379985.1. Classification (NCBI taxonomy): domain Eukaryota; kingdom Metazoa; phylum Chordata; class Amphibia; order Anura; family Hylidae; genus Phyllomedusa; species Phyllomedusa bahiana. The sequence continues at coordinate 13,728 of JAODAL010026034.1, forward strand.
CAGCAAGTATTTGGTTTCTTTGCGGATATTTGAGCACTGTGTGACGGTGGTATTTATGTGTACAGTATGGCAGTGATCATATTATAAGCACCCCATATGATTGTACTATTTGGGTACTATATCATATACCTTGGTATATATTGAAGCTCCTGGGCAATATTCTACTACCTCCAGGCACTGGATTTGGGGTACAACTTCTTCCTCTGCTCCCTTTGTGGTTTACTGTAAGGTATTTCATAGACCCCAACCCAAGTTAAAGGAAAATTCTAGTTTTATTTTTTCCCTTGGTTCATTAGAAATTGCTTTTAGCTACACTGTAGGGCCAGTAACTTTCCATACCTGCAGCTGCATTCAGGATTTCTGGCTGATGCAACAATCTGTTAGGTCACATGATCTGCTCTCTGATTGGCTGATAGACACTGTACTCTTGATGCTGACAGGAAGTCGCTCTTTATACCTTTCTATGACACTGACTTTGAACCTCCCATAGCAATGTACAGAGAGATTCAATTCTGGGTCACACAACCAAGCAGATCAGAGTGCAGGTCACATGACTCAGCTGCAGCAGTGAGGAATCCTGTATTCAGCTGCAGGTCACATGACCCAGTGGCAGCAGTGAGAAGTCCTGTATTCAGCTGCAGGTCACATGACCCAATGGCGGCAGTGAGAAATCCTGGATTCAGCTGCAGGTCACTTGACCCAATGACAGCAGTGAGAAATCCTGTATTCAGCTGCAGTTCACATGACCCAGGGGCAGCAGTGAGATATCCTGTATTCAGCTGCAGTTCACTTGACCCAATGACAGCAGTGAGAAATCCTGTATTCAGCTGCAGTTCACATGACCCAGGGGCAGCAGTGAGAGATCCTGTATTCAGCTGCAGTTCACATGACCCAGGGGCAGCAGTGAGATATCCTGTATTCAGCTGCAGGTCACATGACCCTGGGGCAGCAGTGAGAAATCCTGTATTCAGCTGCAGGTCACATGACCCTGGGGCAGCAGTGAGGAATCCTGTATTCAGCTGCAGGTCACTTGACCCAATGGCAGCAGTGAGAAATCCTGTATTCAGCTGCAGGTCACAATGAACTGGGGCAGCAGTGAGAAATCCATTATTCAGCTGCAGTCACATGAACCTGGGGCAGCAGTGAGAATCCTGTATTCTGCTGCAGGTCATTTTGACCCAATGGCAAGCAGTGAGAAATCCTGTTTCAGCTGAAAGGTCACTTGACCCAGTGGCAGCAGTGAGAAATCCTGTATTCAGCTGCAGGTAAGAAGAGTTAGTGGCAGTGCTGTGCAGCTAGAAGACATTTCTAATTGCTGTTGCATCAGCCAGATATCCTGTATGCAGCTGCAGGTAAGAAAAGCTACAGGCACTACTCAATGATATGAGATGTACATTTTGTAATATTTCTAACAAAGCTAAAAAATCTTGCCTAGGGTTTTTTTTTTTTTTCTAAAGGAGTGGATTGTCCATATTTGAGTTATTTATTCTTTTTCTAAATATATAAAAATGGATGAAAACAGAAGCTTTAACAGCTTGGTGAGAAGTAGATGTGTACGCTCTTTTTTTTGCTTCGCTTTCAGCTGTCACATTTTAGTCACATCACTAATTAAATCTAATATGGAGCCGTATATGTAACTGCTTGGAGGTTTTATTATTTTTTTTTTTGTATATAAATATTTTTAGATTTAACATGTACAGGTCTGGTATAAAGGGGCATTTGCAAAAGCTTCTCTTTGTGTGTCACTATAGAATCCTAAAATATTGCAGTTATCGCACTGGCTATAGGGGTAGAGTGCGCACTGGGCTTAATACAATTTAAAGGTACATTATTCTAAAAATGAAATCAGATAACACAGGTTGTGTTGGGGTTCTTGTTGTCCACACAAGACTATAACATCATAAATAAGATCTAATGAGTTATCTGGGAATCCTATTCAAGTTAATAGACCTTAAAAGGGTTTTTCCACAAAGTTAAATTGACACATGAAGATTGCAAATTAAATAATAAACATTTTCACTATTCATCATTAGTAATCACGCACACTCGCCGCTGAGCAAGTGTTCAACCTTAGGTGCTGCCATTCTACTCCCGTCTTCTGTACTCCTTAGTAATCACACACACTCACTGCTGAGCGAGTGTTCATCCCCAGGTGCTGTCATTCTACTCCCGTCCTCTGTACTCCTTAGTAATCACGCACACTCGCCGCTGAGCAAGTGTTCAACCTTAGGTGCTGCCATTCTTCTCCCGTCTTCTGTACTCCTTAGTAATCATGCACACTCACTGCTGAGCGACTGTTGAGCCCCAGGTGCTGTCATTCTACTTCTGTCCTCTGTACTCCTTGGTAACTAGTCAAACAGTGCAAATAAGTAAAAAGAAACCTCAATCGGGTATGTGCACGGAGACAAAAAAAATCCACATTTGTCTCCTTTAGGGATTTGAATCTAGGCCTAAAAGGCAGAAGTGCTAACCACTCAGCCACATTGTAGCTGCTCCCAGCTCTTTACACAAACAGACCTTTCTGTGACCTGATTGAGCACACTGTGGAAGGCATGGTGATGTCAAGCCTACTGGGTCACATGATATGCAGTTTAATCATACACACCCCCTTCTGAGCACACTGAAAGCTGATGCAGAACAAAGCAGACATGAAATGACTTTGTAGTAAAACCACTTTAAGGACCGACTCAAAAGCCACCACCACCAAATGGAGTTGTCTTCTGCTTGATCATGGGGATCTGATTACTTTGCCACAGCCCACTGATGCAATGTTGGGCTCATCCACCTCTTAAAGACTTTATAGTCAAAGAACACCCATAGAGATGTTGAGAAGATGACCGTTGTTCATTGGTTTGCAGACCGTTGAATGGGAGACATGGAAGGTGCATGGATGGTATTTTGGTTGCTTTTCTTCAGGATATTCAGAACATTGGCTAAGTATGTTCATTTGCTGTAGAAAAAAAAAATTCTCAATATTCCTAAGTACCTCCTACTCAAATTCCATCACAACCACCATTAGGACTGTGAAATTGGTTGTCTCACCATGCTTCATAATGGTCAGGCTGTGAGTGGTTCTATAGCAGTGATAAGCATAACTAGCTCCCTATAGCTAGTTGGCATTACAGTGACACCAGTGCAGGAGATTTATTCTGTAGTGCACAAGGCTACAGAGCTCCATGGAGTTAAAACAATTGGTAAAGGTAAGCAAGCTAATCTTGTTAGAGATAAAGACTCTGCTCCTTCTGACCATGGTGACATCACTCCCTGCTCTCTGTCTAATCAGGAAGGGAGATATGGACAGTAACCTAGAGACACTTGTGTGCACTCAGAGCAGATAAAATCTCTCTTATCTCTTGACCAAGGCAATATCAAAAGAGCAATGTATTTAGTAATAGTTTTGATTTAAATTACCTTTCCACACGTGTTGAAAGCTAAATCATTGTATTCAGAAAGTGACCTTTTAGGTGCCCTCCTAAATAAATTCTATGTATTCTCTGGGATATGTATAGCACAGGCTGAAAGATTTAGGACCACATGTAGGAAAACTGTTTACGTCTAAAACTCACATTTTTGCCCATAGTAACCTATGGGCAAAAAAGTGAGTTTTAGACGTAAACAGTTTTCATACATATGGCCCTTAGTCTCTAGACCAGTGCCGAGAATCACCATCTGAAATAAGACTATGATCCCACATTGTGCTGCTCCTCAAAAATTGTACATCATGAAAGAAACCTCCAAGATGCATCGCGGACCACCACCTAGGTGGACCAAGGTGTAGGACACTTGGCTGGCTGCTAGATATCTTTGCTGTTCTATCTTGATATCGATTATCTTAGATACCTCAATAGAAGAACAGAAGTCACATGATTTGAGAGTTTGACGAGAGCTTTCTTTGTCTCTACAGATAAGTAATGTCTTCTTCGTAGCCCACACCCCAATCCCTGCCAGGATGTCTCTGGACACTGTAAACCGTTCCAGAGGAAACACTTTTGTACAGTCAGATGGCCCCATGGAGCAGCCCTTCGATGGAGAGATCAGCAAGGAGGAGATGCGGATCCTCAAGGTGTGCTTCCACAGCAACAGCTCCAACCTGATGAAGAACTTCAAGCTTGTCAAGTGCAGCATATTCACCGACATACGGGTATGTTCTGACCCTCTTTTATTTAAATGTGATCTGCATGTTTGGCCATCACATGAGCTGGATGATGGAATTCGGTAATGGATTTACGGATTAGGATAATTGATTTGGCCAATGTATGAGATCACTGGACATCAGGATTGGGGCAACTGTGCTTTATGGATTCGGAGAACAGATGAGTCAATGAAGCCATTGATGAGGACAATCCATTTGGTGATTGTAGTCTATGAATTGGGGATCATATGAGTCAATGGGGCCATCAATGAGGACGATGTATTTGGGATTGGGTTTCGATGGTATTGGAGGTCAGATACTCATGGATTGGGGATCAATGAGTCAATGGGACCATCAATGAGGAACATGTATATTATTGGTTGAAAATGTAGTCGATGGAATTGTGAGGTCAGTAGAGTCATATTGGATGAGGGATCAGATGAGTCAATGAACCAGTCTATGAGGATAATCCATTTGGCGATCATATTCATTGGGTTGGGAAATGAGAGAAGTCAATGGAACTATTGATGAGGATAATCCATTTGGTAATTATACTCTGTGGATTGGGGGATCCGAGAAGTCAAAGGAGCCATCGATAAGGATAATCCATTTGGTGATTGTATTCTATGGGTTGGATGATCAAATGAGTCAGTGGGGTGGGGGGATCAGATGAGCCAATGGACCTATCGATGAGGATAATCCTTTTGGTGATTAAACTCTATGGGTTGGGGGATCCGAGAAGTCAAAGGAGCCATCGATAAGGATAATCCATTTGGTGATTGCATTCTATGGGTTGGGGGATCAGATGAGTCAATGGAACTATCGATGAGGATAATCCATTTGGAGATCGTATTCTATGGGTTAGGAGATGAGAGAAGTCAATGGCGCTATCGAGGAGGATAATCCATTTGGTAACTGTATTCTATGAGTTGGGGGATCAGAGGACTCAATGGACCTATTGATGAGGATAATCCTTTTGGTGATTAAACTCTATGGGTTGGGGGATCAGAGAAGTCAATGCATATATCGATGAGGATAATTCATGTGGTTATTGTAGTTTTTGCGTTGGGGGATCAGAGAAGTCAATGCCGTTATTGATCAGGATAATCCATTTGACAATTATACTCTACGGGTTGGGGATCAGAGAAATCAATGGAGTTTTCGATGAGGATAATCCATTTGATTATTGTAGTCTGTGGGTTGGGTGATCAGATCAGTTAATGGTTTGGGGGATTAGATGAGTCAATGGAACTATTGATGAGAATAATCCATTTGACGATTACACTCTATGGGTTGGGGGATCAGAGAAGTCACGGGAGCCATCGATAAGGTTAATCCATGTGGTGATTGCATTCTATAGGTTGGGTGATCAAATGAGTCACTGGAACTATCGATGAGGATGATCCATTTGGTGATTAAACTCTATGGGTTGAGGCATCAGAGAGGTCAATGCATCTATCGATGTGGATAATTCATTTGATTATTGTAGTCTATGGGTTGGGTGATCAGATGAGTCAGTGGTTTGGAGGATCAGATGAGTCAATGGACCAGTCAATGAGGATAATCCATTTGGTGATTGTAGTCTATGGATTGGAGGTAAAATGAGTCAATGGACCAGTTGATGAGAATAATCCATTTGGTGATTGTAGTCTATGGATTAGAGGTAAGATGAGTCAATGGACCAGTCGATGAGGATAATCCATTTGGTGATTGTAGTCGATGGATTGGAGGTCAGATGAGTCAATGGGTTGAGGGATCAGATGAGTCAATGGACTGGTTGATGAGGATAATCCATTTGCCGATTATACTCTATGGGTTGGAGGATCAGATGAGGATAATCCATGTGATTATTGTCCTCTATGAGTTGGGGGATGAGAGACGTCAATGGAGCTATTGATGAGGATTATACATTTGGTTATTGTACTCTATGGGTTGGGGGAATCGGATACGTCAATGGAGCTATCGATGAGGATAATCCATTTAAACGATTATACTCTATTGGTTGGTGGATCAGAGAAGTCAATGGCGTTATCGATGAGGGATCAGAAGAGTCCAGGAATCTATCGATAAGGATAATCCATTTGGCGATTTATACTCTATGGGTTGGGGGATCAGATGAGGATAATTCATGTGATTATTGTAGTCTATGGGTTGGGTAATCAGAGAAGTCAATGGAGCTATTGATGAGGATAATCCATTTGGCCATTGTGTGTTACGCGTAAGGAATTGGAAAAGTCAATAGACCTATAAATCAGGATAATTGATGTACCCATTATGCTCTATATCTGGGAGGATCTTATGAGTCAGTGGATGTATGATGAGGATAATTGATTTGGCTATTGTCTGGTTTAAGGGTTCAGATGAGTCAACGGTCCAATGGATGGTAATGATTGATTTGTCCATTGTATGAGCTGGAAGATGGAACAAGGTAATGGATTTACAGATGATGATTGATTTTGACCAATATATGAGATCACTAGACATTTAATACTGGGACAATCAATTTGGCAACTGTGCTTTATGGGATATCAGATGAGTACAGTGAACCTATGAATGGGAATAATCCATTTGGTGATTGTACTCTTAGGGACCAATGGAAATAATTGATTTGACTAATGACCTCTATGGGTCGAGGGATTACATGAATGGGTGGACTCAGAGGCGTAACTTCAAAAAGTGAAATGGGCCCCCCCAGCTACCATGTGCCATTTATAATACTGGTGTCTTCTTATGTGGCAGAAGGGCTTTTGGGCCCCTCAAGCTGCAGGGCCCAGTAGCGACTGCTACTTCTGCATCCCCTGTAGCTACGCCCCTAGGTGGACTGCTGGATGAGCGTAATCCATATGGCTATTGTATTTTATTAGTAAGGGATCAGGAAAATCAATAGACCTATGAATGGGGATAATTGATGCACCCATTATACTCTATAGCTTGGAGGATCAGGTGAGTCAGTGGATGTTTGATGAAGATAATAGATTTGGTTATTGCTCTCTGTGGTTTGGGGGTTCGGACAAGTCAATGGACCAATGGGTGAGGATAATTGATTTGGCTATGGTATTCTGTAGCTTGGGGATTAGATGAGTCAGTGGAGGTATGATGAGGATAATTGGTTTCGCTATTGTACTCTGGGATTTGGGGGTTGAGACGTCATTGGACGATGATGATAGATTTGTCTATTGTACTCTAAATTTTGGGGATCAGATGAGTCAATGGAGGTACATTGAGGATAAATGGTTTGACCATCATATCTCTTGGGTTGAGGACTCAGAAAAGTCAATGCACATACAAAGAGAATTTTGATTTTCCCAATGTACTTAATCAGACAAGTCCATGAATTCACCATGGGGTTCATCGATTTTGGCTTTTTCCTCCATGGATTGAGGCATTAGATATTCATGACGCCATTGATTTAAGTATAATCAATACGGCCATATTACTCTATGGATTGGGGGATCACACAAACAATGAATGTACCAGGAGTTTAATCGATTTTGCTATTGTACTTTATGGTTTGGGGGATCCGATGAGTCAATAGACCTAGGAATGTAGATAACCAATTTGGCAATTGTACTCTATGGGTTTTTGTTTCACAAAAGTCAATGAGCATCTGCATGGGGATGATTATAGGGATAGTTATTTCTGTGCCCCTGTACATGATATTTAGAGATTCTCTGGTGACTGGTATAGTGCCAGGAGACTGTTGCAAGGCAAATGTGGTTACCATCTTCAAAAAAGGCTCCAAGTCTTGTCCAGGTAATTATCAACCAGTAAGTTTAACTTCTATTGTGTGAGTACTGTTTGAGGGAAGTGTGAAAAATTGGGATAATCGCTTGTTGAGAAGGATCTGGGTGACTTGCAGATCATAGATTGCATAACAGCACAATGTCAGTCAGCTGCCTCTAAAGGCAGCAGGATATTGGCGTGTATTAAAAAAGGCCTGGACTCGCGGGACAAGGATGTAATTCTACCGCTGTACAAAGCATTGGTGCGGACGCATCTGGAATATACTTTTACTTCTGGGCTCCAGTTTTTTGAAAAAATTTTATGGAACTGGAGAAAGTGCAAAGACGAGCAACCAAACTAAAAGGGGGAATGGAGCATCTTAGTTATGAGGAGAGGTTAGAAGAATTGAACTTATTTAGTCTTGAAAAAACACGGTTCCGGGGAGACTTGATTAATTTATATAAGTATATAAATGGCCCCTACAAAAACTATGGGGAAAAGCTATTTCATGTAAAGCCCCCTGAAAAGTCAAGGGGACATTCACTTCGTCTGGAGAGAAAAGGATTCAACCTCCAGAAGAGAAAAGCATTCTTCACTATAAGAACTGTAAATCTGTGGAATAACCACCTGAGGAGCTGGTCACAGCAGGAACAGGTGAGGGTTTCAAGAAAGGCTTATATAACTACTTACTACTAAATAATATTAACCTCTTGCCGACAGTGGATGTATGGGTACGTCCTATTGTTGGAAAGGTGTTATGGAGCAAGCTTATTTGCAGAGTCCGCTCCATAGGTGGCAGGTGTTGGCTGATTATTATAGTTGACACCTGCTGCTTACAGCAAAGGTTGGAGCCAACTCAGATCCTTGCCTTTTAACCATGTAGACACTGTTCCTCCTTCATATCCTCTGCCCCCCACAGCGAGATCGTAAGGTGCCAATTAATTCCATGGCAGCCAAATAAAGGCCACCATTTTCACCATGTTAACGTTTCTATTGCTTCCTGCTTCAGGCAGGAAGTAATAGAACCGCCATCTTGGTACACCCTCCTGCATTATCTACACATCTAAGAAATAGTACTAAGACGTAATAAAACCCCTACATATTTGGTATCACCAGAATCGTATTAACCTGCAGAATACAGATAACACATCACCTATACCGAAGAGTGAACGGCAAAAAAAAAAAAAAAAAACCACAAACAAGTACAATTTTTTTTCACATTTTACCCTACATAGAATTTTTCCAGTTTTCCAATACATTATATGGTAAGGCCAATGATGCTTTGTCCTGCAAAAAACAAGCCCTCATATGTCTGCTTAGATGGGAAGAGTAAAAAAAAAGTTATGGTTCTTGGAAGGCGAGGAGGACAAAAAACAAGAGCCATATTTTTATGACCGGCTGTAGCCGGATAAATTGTTTAGATCCAAACTGATGGAAATTTTGGGATCTGAAATGAAATCTTCCTCTAGGACCGATTTGCTTCTTGCCTTATGGGTTTCATAGACCATTCCTTGCCATAGACCCTAGGGCCCATGAGATGGTGAAGATGGTCATCAATGCCTTTTTTTACCAGGATTTCAGGAGCTCCAGCGCCTGCCACCACCCATCCTTAGTCTGGAAGAGGGGGCCGCAGCCTTTTGGCTGTAGTTTTTCTTTCTAATCTGCACGGCTGCACCCCCACACCTCTGCCTTCCCACAGATCCCAGCTATTGTATCCTTCTCTGACGTCTGACAGCAGCATACACATATATATAGCTCCCTGCGTCAGTGACTGTTATCAAGTTTCATCTTTCCTATTCATACGTTTTCTTCACGGACTGGAATGAAGCAGAAAGTCACAATAAGAGAAGTTGATGCAATTACCGGAGCCATTATGTTTCATGTCGTGGGTTGTTGGTGTGTAAGCTGCGCGGCGATGCTGTCAGGGAACGTGGGATCCGTGTGCCGGAGATTAGCTCAAATACTCCTCATAATCCTCCTGATCAATGCATGTTACACAACTCCTGTTCATATCATCCACTAGGACACTTAAAGAGTTCCTCTGTTAGGACACCCATATGTTAGGCAGAGTTCTCCACCCAGCCATTCATGGTCATTAAATGATGGGTGCTTACCATTGTTGGACAAGGCTTGCTGGGCCCCCCCAGTGGAGTTGATTCTTGGTCCCCACCAGTGGAGTTGATTCTTGGTCCCCACCAGTGGAGTTGATTCTTGGTCCCCACCAGTGGAGTTGATTCTTGGGTCCCCACCAGTGGAGTTGATTCTTGGGTCCCCACCAGTGGAGCCGATTCTTGGGTCCCCACCAGTGGAGCTGATTCTTGGGTCCCCACCAGTGGAGCTGATTCTTGGGTCCCCACCAGTGGAGCTGATTCTTGGGTCCCCACCAGTGGAGCTGATTCTTGGGTCCCCACCAGTGGAGTTGATTCTTGGGTCCCCACCAGTGGAGCTGATTCTTGGGTCCCCACCAGTGGAGCTGATTCTTGGGTCCCCACCAGTGGAGCTGACTCTTGGGTCCCCACCAGTGGAGTTGATTCTTGGGGCCCACCAGTGGAGTTGATTCTTGGGTCCCCACCAGTGGAGCTGATTCTTGGGACCCCACCAGTGGAGCTGATTCTTGGGACCCCACCAGTGAAGTTGATTCATGGGTCCCACCATTGGAGTTGATTCATGGGGCCCACCAGTGAAGTTGATTCTTGGGTCCCCACCAGTGGAGCTGATTCTTGGGTCCCCACCAGTGGAGTTGATTCTTGGGTCCCCACCAGTGGAGTTGATTCTTGGGTCCCCACCAGTGGAGTTGATTCTTGGGTCCCCACCAGTGGAGTTGACTCTTGGGTCCCCACCAGTGGAGTTGACTCTTGGGTCCCCACCAGTGGAGTTGACTCTTGGGTCCCCACCAGTGGAGATGATCCTCAAGGCCCCCCAGTGAAGTGAATTCTGTGGGACCACAAATGGAGTTGACTCTTGAGGCCACACCAGTGGAGTTGATTCTTGGGGGCCTATCAAGGAGAGCTAATTCTTGTGCCCAACCTACGGCTACTGTACCTGCCCTTTTTTTTCAGCCTCCCTGAAAATCAACCCCAGATCTGACCTGCCCAGGGGCCCATCGGTAGTTTGCCCTTCTCACCTGTGGGCCAGTCTACCAATTGCTGTAATCTCCCATTTTCTGAGGCTCGTTAACCATTACTTTTTGTAACTCTTTCCTTTCCAGGTTGCACAATTTGGGGTGAGTCGCACCCTCAGATAAGGGGCTGTTCTTCGTGATACAGGGTACATGGGCCAAGGACTACATGGTCTAGAGCTACTTGTCTCTGCCTGATTTTTGTATCTTGCAGCAAGGTTGGCGATGAGCACAGGATTTTCTGGCCTTTGGAGAAGATGTCATTATTTTACGCCCCCTCCTTTTTTCAGCCGTGAAACATGAAATTTGACCTTGCTGAATAGATCAGGTTCAGGAAAGAAGATTCCCCATAAACACTGCAGTAATTTTTCAGATTTGTCATGGACGCATCGACAATGAGTTTTATCACCTAATTTACATGGTATTTAATGGGATATTCAGGAATTATCCTGCTGGGCTAGGGTGGCTTAGGGTTCATTCTTATATTACGTTGGGTTTTGGGGGTTGGAAAACATATTCTCTGCCATCACCTATGGAGATTTAGGAATTGAATCCCATGATTATGAGAAATAAAAGAGAAAAAAGAGGAGGGGTGGGGGCGCTCTATGGAGAAGTATGTCCAAATTGGAAAAAGTAAGAATAAAATGGTGATGCTCACCTGGAGCTGTTGTGCATATAATATAGAGGCACAACGCTCAGACACGAGGTTGGCTCTCTCCGAGCCTCCGAACGGCAGCCGCTGGTCCTTCACTCCGAGACCGATCGCACGGCAACGGGTACGAACAATGTAGAAATGACCGAGGTATAAAAGATGGATCCGGCGCCCTGTTCTAGAACAAATGCTTCCTCTCGGATACGAGGATATATTAAAATAAAGTATTTATTGTAATAAAAGATTGTGAAAAGAGCATTTAAACCTTTTCCACATAACACTAAAATAACGCGTTTCTCGCCGCACACCGGCGCTTCATCAGATGCAAAGTGTTACCACTTGTATCTGAGGAAGCGCCGGTGTGCGGCGAGAAACACGTTATTTTAGTGTTTATGTGAAAAAGGTTTAAATGCTCTTGTCACAATCCTTTATTAGAATAAATACTTTATTTTAATATATCCTCGTATCCGAGACGAAGCATTTGTTCTAGAACAGGGCGCCGGATCCATCTTTTATACCTCGGTCATTTCTACATGATTATGAGGGTTTAGGAGATAAAAGTAACATTTCTGGAAGTCTTTGCTGGTTAAGAAGTTTCAATTTGTGGTTTCTGAAGGTCAATGGTTGTGAATATATTAATAAAAACAACAAATTATCAGAATTACTGGGTATAGAGAGTCTTATACCTCTTGACCAATAACCACAAAAAAACAAACAAAAGAAAGAGGAATAAACGGTCATAAAACGTAACTTTTAATATATAAGAAATGTTAAAAAGGACACAGGCACTATTCAAGCATCCGAATGACAAAAAAGCAATATCAAATACAGTAGAAAAAATAGAAAAAGGTGAGGGACCTTTGAAGATATATCCCTACATTACCCTGAATGGGAAGGACTATTACGCCCTAGAAAACAGGAGAGTCGCCCAGATGAGGGCGATCCTGACTGGAGCCTGACCCTACTATAGTTTGCCCTAGAAAAACCCTAATGGTCCCATCCCAATGTGTTTCGATCATCCAGTAATCGCCTCAGGGGATAGTGTGGAATGAAAGGGACCAGAAGCAAACCAGCAAATATTGGGTAATTAATTTTATCAGCAGGAGACACAGGTGCAGAGATTGCAGCAATTCGGTGAGCTACACTTGTTTCTATTGTATAAGACTTTGTTTCATAATTAATTTGCAATATCAAGAAAACAATACCTAGTGTGCTGCAAAAATCTATACTCACACGAATCCAAAAGTCAAAGAAACTCAGTGGAGTATAGAAAAGGCAGCATACCTCAGGAATGAATAGGAGTACAGGCATCAAGATATTCAAAATTGTATTGAACTGTCCCTCACCCTGTGCGAGCACACCAGCATCGGCTGATGTATAGCGAATATATTAATAGTAAAACCCAGATGGCTTAATGTGATAACAATGATAATAGCGATAACCCTGGTGGTCTAGAGTGGTGAAGATGATAGAAATCCTGGTGGTCTAGAATGGTGAAGATGATAGAAATCCTGGTGGTCTAGAATGGTGAAGATGATAGAAATCCTGGTGGTCTAGAATGGTGAAGATGATAGAAATCCTGGTGGTCTAGAATGGTGAAGATGATAGAAATCCTGGTGGTCTAGAATGGTGAAGATGATAGAAATCCTGGTGGTCTAGAATGGTGAAGATGATAGAAATCCTGGTGGTCTAGAATGGTGAAGATGTTTAGCAATAACCCTGGTGGTTTAGAATGGTCAAGATGATAATAGTAATAATCCTGGTTGTGTGGAGACATGAATCGGATAATACTAATAGCCAAGGTGGTGTAGAGCGGAGAAGATGGTGATAATGGTAATAATCCTGGTGGTCTAGAGTGGTGAAGATGATAAAAGTAAGAACCCTGGTGCGGATCTAGAGTGGTGATGATTATATTAACAATAACCCTGGTGGTTTAGAATGGTGAAGATGATAATAGTAATAATCCTGGTTGTGTGGACAGGGCCGCCGTACAGGGGGTACAACCCGTACTCCTGTACGGGGCCCAGAGAAATAAGGGGCCCGCTTAAAGCAGGCCCGCTTATTTCACAATGCACAGTAGAGCACGGCACAGCCGAGCGCCGTACTCTACACAGTGCCTGCCGCCATGTGGCGGCTGGTGATTGTCGGCAGGAGCGGGGACTGCGGTGGTGGTAGGGGCCCGCCCCGGCACAGCTGCCGCTGCCCTCCGCCGCTAATCCAATAGGCCAGGACGGGCGGACCGGGGCGGTGCTGGAACTCTGGGAGGAGGCCCGCGCTCCCGGCGCTGCGCCTGCGCTCCACAATTCTTTACTAACATGCCTTCCTGCGTGCTGCCGCTGTAGCCGTAGCAGGAGCCGGGCCCTCCTCCTCTTTCTGTGGGCGGAATGCGGAATCATTTGAATCTTGGGGGCGGAGCCTCACAAATTCAAATTGTTCTGCATCCCGCCGCTGGGCGCACAGCGGCTATGGCGGAGACAGAGAGAGGAGGTCTAGTCCCGACTCCGGCTACAGTCAGCGCGCAGGCAGGCATGTTAGTAAATAATTGTGGAGAGCAGGCAGCTGTGTCAGGAGCCCTGGCTACCCCATCCCCATCTAGCCCGGCAGCCATAATAACTGTGGACCCCCCTATTCCCCCCAGACTGTATATGTGGTGGGGGCCCCCCCTATTCCCTCCAGACTGTATATGTGGTGAGGGCCCCCCCGCCCTATTCCCCCCAGACTGTATATGTGGTGAGGGCCCCCCCTATTCCCCCCAGACTGTATATGTGGTGGGGCCCCTCCCTTTTCCCCCCAGACTGTATGTGGCGGGGGCCCCCCCCCCCCTATTCCCCCCAGACTGTATATGTGGTGGGGGGCCCCCCTTTGCCTACCAAATCCCCCAGGCTGTGTGGTGGGACCCCCTTTCCCCCTCAGGCTGTATATGTGGTGGGGGGCCATGTGGGTACAAGAGAATGCCCTTTCTTCCCCCACACACACAGGGAGCAGGGGGCCCACACACGCACACACAGCCAGGGGTATTTGGTGGGCAAAGGGAGGCCACCCACCACATATACAGCCTGGGGGATTTGGTGGGCAAAGGGAGGCCCACCCACCACATATACAACCTGATGGGGAAAGGGGGTCCCACCACACCGCCTGGGGGATTTGGGCCGGCCGGGGGAGGGGACGGAGTGGGGGAGGGGGACCAGACGCGTCAGCTGTATGAGGCCCCAAAATTTCTGATGGTGGCCCTGTGTGTGGAGACATGAATCGGATAATACTAATAGCCAAGGTGGTGTAGAGCGGAGAAGATGGTGATAATGGTAATAATCCTGGTGCTCTAGAGTGGTGAAGATATTAGTAATAACCCTGTTGGTCTAGAGTGGTGGTGATGATGATAATGATGATCGTAACCCTGGTGGTCTAAAGTGGTAAAGATGGCAATGTTAATAATTCTGGTGGTGTAGAATGGTGAAGATGATGGATATTCTGATGGTCTCGAGTGGTGGTGAAGATGATAATAGTAATAATTCTGGTGGTCTAAGGTGGTAAATATGTCAATGTTAATAATCCTGGTGGTATAGATTGGTGTAAATGATAATGGTTACAATCCTGGTGGTCTAGAGTGGTGAAGATGATAATAGTAATAACCCTAGTGGTCTAACGTGGTAAAGATGACAATGTTAATAATCCTAGTGGTCTTGAGTGGTGAAGATGATAATGGTTACAATCCTGGTGGTCTAGAGTGGTGAAGATGATAATAGTAATAACCCTGGTGGTCTAAGGTGGTAAAGATGACAATGTTAATAATCCTGGTCATCTACAGTGGTTAAGATGGCAATGTTAATAATCCTGGTGGTCTAGAGTGGTGAAGATGATAATCGTTATAATACTGGTGGTCTAGAGTGGTGGAGATGATAATAGTAGTAACCCTAGTGTTCTAACGTGGTAAAGATGACAATGTTAATAATCCTAGTGGTCTTGAGTGGTAATAACCATAATAATAACCCTGGTGGTCTAGAGTGGAGAAGATGGTGATAATTGTAAAAACCCTGGTGGTCTAGAGTGGTGACGATGATAGTAGTAATAACCCTGGTGGTCTAAGGTGGTAAAGATGACAATGTTAATAATCCTGGTGATCTATAATGGAGAAGATAATGGTCGTCTAAAATGATGTTGACAATGTTAATAACCCTGGGGGTCTAGAATAATGTGAAGGGTAATGGTAATCACCTTGCAGACCTAGAGTGGGCCAGTTTCTCACCCATTTATTGGCTTCCTGTGCACTTTTGAGAAGCCCTGTGCTGGTCCTTCCCAACCCTCTCTTGTAGGGTCAGATAGCAGCCGCTTCTTGGCCTTGCTTTCCTTCACGCTGAATAGAACGGGATATCCTCTGTGAGGTCCGGGCGCCTGGCACAGCCTTGTGGCACCAAATCTCTGAGCAGCTCCAATTTTTTTTTTTTTTGGAAGGGGAAGAGGGAGGCGGGGGGAATAAAAGTAAATAACACTAAATCTCCTGCGAGTCTCCACATCTCACAGCAGCGTGCTCCAGCGAGGCGCAGAGATCAGCCTGCAGGGTTATCGGTAATGACCGGTTGTGCAGTCTTGGCATCGTCTATGGACGGCACACTGGGCTGGGCTATTTTTAGTCTATACCGGGTACAGCGCTCCTCTCACCTGACACTAGATGTGAATCCAAGGCTCTAAATTCCCTCATAGACATAAAGTACTCAAATTTTGACTTCCTGAAGCCAACACTCGAGGGAGCTTTTGAGCTTAGGGTAAGTTCACACGGCGGATTTTGGATGCTAATTTTTCAGCGTCCGAATACACTTTCAAAACCGAAAACCGTCCAAAAACCCTCGCCGTGGGGACAAGCCCTTACTTGCCAGGGCAGTTTATGGTCGCGGACCTGCGTCCAAAGTTGCGTCAAAAATGTGCCACACTTGTGGGCGAAGATTTGAAGCTCTCCATTGATTCCAATGGGTGATGCCACAAGAATGAGCATGAAAATAAACAAGTAAAACGCGCCTAAAAACCGCGCTGAAGGAACTAAGATGCGGTTTTACATAGGAATCAATGAGAATGAACTGGGGGCATTTTTAGTTATGTTTTATGCTATTTTGGGGGCGGCATCCACGTCAAAACAGCCCTGAAAACCGTGTCCAAATAGCCGTGTGAATGGACCCTATAGCTACGTCAGCACAACGGTGATTTACTGGTGGATTTTTAAGCAGATTTGGTATTTGGAATCCGTATAAAACGACTGTAAATCATCCGCATAGACCTCAGTAGAAAATCCGAGCCGTAGTATCTATAGCTCGGATTTTCTGAGGTCGCATTTCAAATCTTGGGAAAAAAAACTTAGAACGTGTTCTATAATCCGCTGGGAAACGACAGATTATAGCACCGTTCTACTGAATGCAGCGCCCGAAAACCACAGCAGGAAACAGCGGCGTAAAACGAGAAGAAAAAAAGGAAACCGTTTTAAATTACTGGTCGGATTCTAATTGGAAACCAAGCAGTATTTTGGCCTCTGCAGTGTGGACGCAGCCTGAGGCGATGTCTACACAACACAGGATTCGGAACAGATTTACAGTGGATTCCATATTTAGAATCCAAAGAAAACCCGACTGGACCCAGCTCTGTGTAGACTGGAATCTAAAATCTGTGCTGTAGTCTACACAGCGCGGATTTTCTACTGAGCCGCCAGCCGTCCAGCAGAAGATAGAACATGTTCTATCTTACGCCTGAAACAATATATGGGTATGCACATCCCAAAAACATTTTTGAAAAAAAATAAAACATAGGTGCAACACTGGTGCGCTTAGTGTTTTCATAAAAATTTCCCAAAAACAGTGCACACTACACTCCCGGCCCCTTTATTAGGACACCTGGCCAATGCTCGTTAACACTTTTAAATTTTAACAGCCCAAACACATGGCCAACCGTGCATTTTGGCATGTAGACATGGGCAAAACAATTTGCAGTTCAAACCCAAACATCATATGGGGGGAAAAAAGGTGATTTAGTGCCCTTTTAACGTGGGATGGTTGTTTGGGGCCCGAAGGGCTGGGCGGTATTTTAGAAATGCTGATTCCCCGGATTTTCACCAAACCCCCTCTAGGTTTTAAAAGAGTGGTCCGAAAAGAAAAAACATCCAGGGGACGGGAGCCCCTGTGGGCGGTTTTCCCTTTTTTGAGCCAGAGGCAAAGGAGAATGGGTGAGGGTTTCGAGCTGATAAAAAGGGGCAACGGATCAAATAGCCACCCGTTAAAACCAAGGTAGGCAAAAGAGCATCTTGAACGCACGGGGAAAACTTTGGGCAGATGGGCTACAGCAGCAAAAGACCAAAACCGGTGCCACCCTTTCAGTTTAAGAACAGGAAAATGAGGCCCCAATTTGCCCAAGCTCACAAAATTGAAAGTAAAAATTTGGGAAAAAAAACTTTTTGCCTGGTCTGATGAGTCTCGATTTCTGCTGCGACATTCGGATGGTAGGTCAGAATTTGGCGTCAACAACTGAAAGCAGGGATCACCCTCCTTTTGTATAAGGTTTCAGGGTGGTGGTGGTGTCAGGTGGGGGGAATATTTTTTGGCACTCTTTGGGCCCCCCTTGGTACCAATTGAGCATCTTTTTGCAACCCCAAAGCCACCTAGTATTTTGTGACCAGTCCACCCCTTTTAGACCACAATGTACCCAACTTTTGATGGCTACTTTCAGCAGGATAATCGCCATGTCATAAACTGGAATCATCTCAGAGTTTCTTGAACATGAAAAAAGTTCAGACCTTGTTGAATCTATCCCACGAAGAATGGGGCAGTTCTGAAGGCAAAAGGGGGTCCAACCCGTTACTAGCATGGTGTACCTAATAAAGTGGCCGGTGAGTTTATAAACTAGAGAAACTATCAAAGGGGACAGAGGAATTTTGATAAAAGCATGTCTGCCACCTAGGATATATGAAAAGTTTTTTTGAGGTTCTCAGTTCACATCCTTGATCAAAACTGCCAACCACCTCGAATTCAACAGGGCCTCAAGGCAGGGGGTCCCCACACATTGATTTACACTATTGATACCTCCGTTTGGGTCCCTTTTAGACCCCCACATCCGGGAATGAAGGAAACCAGTTTATAAGTTTCCTGCACTGATTAAAAAGCCATGTCAAGGTGGGTGGATGCAGAAAACCCCAAAAAGGGGGGCAGCACTCTCCAAACTAAACTAGAAGCATATATGGTTTTGACTCCAAAAAAAAATTTTGAGAAAAATGAATAGGTGCAACATGGTGCGGCTGTAGTATACATAATATTCCAAAAACAGTGGACACTAAAATGGGCACTACAAAGGGGACATTCCCCGGATTTTGGGGGGTTTAATAGGGCCTAAAAGGGGGAGGTATAATGTGTAGGAATCAATAGTTAGGACCCCCCTGCCTTTAATCCCCTTTTAAGTTCGGAGGTGGCTTAAACAGTTTGATCAAAAATGTGAATGAGAATCTCCAAAGTTTTCATATATCCAGATAGCAGAAATGCTTTTTTCAAATGTATGTCCCCCTTTTAAGTGCTTTATTTTTTGGTGCCCCTGTTATTGGAATATGTTGACATACAGCCGCACCAGTGTTCACTATTTCTTTTTTTCAAAAATGTTTTTTTTTGAAGTGCATAACCAATATTGCTTTAGTTTGAGTTTGGGGAGTGGCTGCCTCCATTTTGGTTTTTTGCACTCCACCCACCTTGACATGGCTTTTTAATCAGTGCAGTGTAACTTGTAAGCTGATTCCTTCATTCCCTGGATTGTGGAGGTCTGAATAGGACCCAAACGAGAGGTATCAATAGTGTAGGAATCAATAGTGTAGGACCACCTGCCTTGAGGTCCTGTTGAAGTTCGGAGGTGGCTTAAGCAGTTTTGATCAAAAATGTGAACTATAGCATATCTCCGAAAAAAAAATTTTCATATATCCTAGATAGCAGAAATGCTTTTTTCAAAATTCCTCTGTCCCCTTTGATAGTGCTCTTGTTTATAGTGTGCCACTGTTATTGCAATATCTATCCGACGCCTGATTCTTATAGCCTCTGTACATGGGGCCACCAGGAATCCGAAATCCGACCACAGTGTTTTACGCAAAAAAAAAAACGTGGTGCGGTGAAGTTAAAATACCGTCAGATTTCTTTTGACTACACAGCACAGGTTTTTGGTTGGATTTTCAGCACATTCAAAATACTGAAATCCGACTGTAACCAGTGCCCCATAGACCGCAATAGAAAATCCAAGCTGTAGTCTGTACCGCATAGATTTTTTTCCAGTCGGTTTTAAAATATGCCAGATCCTGGCGGATTTTAAAACCTGTTCGATCTGCCGCCGGACTCCACTCCATTCCCGTACATTCAATATACGGGGCCGACGCCAAATCCGTAAACCGACCATGGTTTTTAGTGCAAACTTGCACCAAAAACCACAGTCCGGTGATGATAAAATGCTGTCGGATTTTGGACAACATTTTAACATATGCGGTGTGGACATGGCCTTAGGCTGCATCTAAACAACAAAGGACCAAATACTTGTCGGAATCTGAATCCTAAAACCTCCGTGTCTAACAAGTATTTGAACATTTTACACAAATACCAGAGGATTTTTAACTCGGTTTTCATTTTTAAGGATATGTCTACACAACACTGGGTTCTGGTCGGATGCCGACTGTAACCAGTAACCCATAGACTGCAGTAGAAAATCCAAGCGGAATGGATTTTCTGTTGCCGGAATATGGAACAAGTTCTATCTTCCGACAGATTCCAGCACACTTCAATATTTGGGCTGGCCGAAAACCAACTGAGGTTTTTTGTGCAAACCCACAGCATAAACTGAGGTACGGTGAAGTTAAAATTCTGTTGGATTTTCAATGGTATCTTAACTTGTGCCTATAGGCATAACCTTGGGTGCGATTTTCGGATTCGGTTTTTCAATCGTATTCTCTCAGACAGTGCATCATAGACAAAGCTTTCTGGTCGGCTTTCACGTCATCCCACAGTAAATTTTCCATCATTTTCCCAGGGAAATCCTGCAGATTATTGAACATGTTATAAAATTTTTTTTTTTAAAAAAATAAAAAAAACTATTGTTTTGAAATCTGACCTATTCTACCGGGAAATCGAGCAAACATAGCTCACATATGCTATTTCATGGTACCTTGATGGATTCCTACAATGTCGAGAAAAACAAAGCGATACGAAGCGTATCTCAAAAACAAATGTAGGGACTTATTATTAGATGATGGACATCAAGACGGAGGATGACCAGGGCATGGATAGCGATGGGATGATGAGTGACTTGAATCTAGAAGCAATACTTGACCCTAACAACTAGCTTTCCCTAACTCTGTCCCTAACACCATACTTCACTGGCCCTATTCTATCCCTAAAAATGTCCCTCAGCCATGCTGACCCTGACCAAAACAGCACAGAACCTCTAGTTTTCCCTAACTCTATCCCTAACACCAGACTCCACTGTTCCTATTCTAACCCCTAAAAATGTCCCTCAGCCATGCTGACCCTGACCAAAACAGCACAGAACCTCTAGTTTTCCCTAACTCTATCCCTAACACCAGACTCCACTGGTCCTATTCTATCCCTAACAATGTCCCTCAGCCATGCTGACCCTGACCAAAACAGCACAAAAACCTTAGTTTTTCCCTAAACTCTATACCTAAACACGACTCCACTGACCCTATTCTATCCCTAACAATGTCCCTCAGCTATGCTGACCCTGACCAAAACAGCACAGAACCTATAGCTTTCCCTAACTCTATCCCTAACACCAGACTCCACTGGTCCTATTCTATCCCTAACAATGTCCCTCAGCCATGCTGACCCTGACCAAAACAGCACAGAACCTATAGCTTTCCCTAACTCTATCCCTAACACCAGACTCCACTGGTCCTATTCTATCCCTAACAATGTCCCTCAGCCATGCTGACCCTGACCAAAACAGCACAGAACCTCTAGCTTTCCCTAACTCTATCCCTAACATCAGACTCCACTGGCCCTATTCTATCCCTAACAATGTTCCTCAGCCATGCTGACCATGACGAAAACAGCACAAAACCACCAAAGTGAACTTGTGAATAGAACCCACATAAAAACTGACACAGGTTTTCATTTTCATTTAGATGTAGCTAGGGACAGGGTTAGTTTAGGTTCCAGTGTGGGGGCGCCCTTATTGGGGCGATTTCCCCCCTTTTTGAGGGAACAGGTCCTTGATAGGGGATATTTGAGGGTTTTTTTGTTTTCTTTCCCCCAAATCTTATTATTCTGATTAAAAGTTATGTTTTATGTATCTTTATGCTAGGTGTGATACCTGTAGTTGTTTTGGTTTAAAATTGATTGGGATACCCCGAACTTTTTTTTTTATTCATTATACAAGGGTTCTCTCACCTATAAAAGTGTTAAAATAGAGTACATGGTAGTGTTTGTGTGTTAGAAATAAAACAACCAGAAAACTAAGGTCAAACTGGATTCTAGTGAATTTAGTGCCGAAAACATAACAAGAGCACGACTGAATGCTAGAAACGGAATGCAAGCTGCTTACAAGACTTAAAGGGAATGGGTCATCAGAAAATGACCTATTGTGTAACTCACATTTTTATGTTAAATAAGAATTTTTGGTTATGTTTTTTTTATTTTCCATATCACTATCCATATTTTTTTTTAAATCCTGAAATCCTGCAATTCTCACTTTGGCCACTAGGCCTAATAGTCTGACACTTCCTGTTCTGTAGAGAAAACTTCTATGCAGTCTCCTTATTATCAGCACAGACAGGATTACACTGAAAGGTGACACCAGTGTGAATAGATAACATAGGATCCACCAGTCACAATAGGAGTTAGTCACAGCTCTCCCTGCCCCTGCACACTGACTTCTTCCCAGGTCATAGAACATACCTAGAAAACTCTCCTATACAAGTCAATGGGTCAGCTCCTCTTCACAGGCTCCTATGCCCAAGTAGCTGCAGTAAAGCATCTCTGTAAATGCTGTTGAAATCAGCTCAGGCAAGATGGCTGCACCCATAATCAAATACAGACATCAGAATTTTAAAAAATCTACAATCAGAAAATAAAAACCGCTACAAAGAAAAGATGCATTGGTGTCTTGTTTTAATTAGCAAAAAAAAAAGTGTTGATGGATTCCGTTTAAAGGGGTTGTCTCACCATGTTGATTCACAGAGTCAGCAGCAATCTTTTATTCATGCATCCTGTCACTTCCGGGTCAGGCTGTGGGAAATTAGCATATAAGCTCCTGGTATTCAAACTTATGATAATTAGTCTAGATTAGATAAATCTCCTGCTCTGAGGTTCAGAGAAGCTTCAGAGCTAAAGTAAACAGTAGTAATTAGTGTCTTTTGGTCTGAAAGATCATATAACACACAAGCTCTCAGGCTTCTTGCAGTTCTGTGCTGTGACCTGTGTCATGATGTCACTCCCTGCTATCAGATAAGACAAACAGCAGGGGAGTGCAGGCCAGTAACTAGAGAAACCAGAGAGCCTTAAATTATTCGTAGCTCCTCAACAACAACAACAAAAAAAATGAACAAAGCAATATATTTGAAAAAATGTCTTCATTTAATGATCCCTAAATGTTGAAAGCTAATCTTTGTAGTGATAACCCCTTTAAGTTCTCAGCTAACAGTATACTCTGCAGCAGCCACCAAGTGAAGCTCAGCTTTATACAGGGATAGCGATCAACCATTCCCACTTAAACGAGCTCACACATGTGCATGGTCAGCTGATGATCCAGGGAGTGGTATGAGGCACTTGCAAAAGCAGTAGCCTCATCTGATCTAGTAAGCCGGAGGATTCCTGCCATTTGTAACACTATGTGAATGTGATTTTAGACTATGGTTCCTTTAAGCCTTCTTAATCTTCTGAAAGACAAACATGTGGGATGTAAAAATCATTTGAGGCTTCGGGAGGTGCAGAACCCAAATATTGATGATGTACATGGATACGAGACCTCGATTCAGATTATTTTCCAGCTGGTGTGAATAGTCCTCTATTCGGTGACCTGTTAACCTTCAGCTTTGTCCATAGGTCCCAGGTCACCTGGGTGGTGATGGGCGTCCAGTCTGGTGGCCTTGCAGTCTTGTACTATACTATTGTGCAACAAGTGACATCATTGTAATGTTATATATGTCTTCTGTACACAGGAGATCATCAGCTCCATCCTCCTGAGCGGCCGGATCGGTCCAGACATCCTACACGTGGAATGTTACGGGCTGCGGCTGAAGCACCTGAAATCTGATGAGATCCACTGGCTACACCCCGATCTGACTGTGGGTGAGGTGCAGGAGAAGTACGAGTGTCTCCATCTAGAGGCAGAGTGGAGGTAAACATCAACAGTATTATGGGAATAAGGTCTCTTTAAAAAGGGGTTGGCCAGAATTAGGAGAAGCAGGTTCTCGGCTCAGGTCCCTCATCTATGGGCAAGAGTGGAGAATAGTTACAAAGAGCATCTTTTGGTCTGGAGGACCAGTCCTGTCTTGCATTACCCAGACATCCTTTTGATTTGAATGGGCACTGTGTAATACTTAATTTCCCCTGTGGGGGCACTGCAGGAAATTTAGGGATTGTCAAAAGTAGAGAATCCTCTTGATGAGCAGACCTCTTATGTGTGTAGACCATTTAAGGAGGACAGTTGGCCAAACCAACTGATTTCATTGGAACCAAGCGACTGTCTGATATGATGGGAGATGTCCTGACCCTCTCCAGATGTCAGAGAAAAGAGAACTCACATGTGTTAGATTTCAACCTTTGTAACCAGGTTTGGACTTACCCACAGGAGATGGGAAACCTCAGGTGGGCCCAGGGCATGATGGGCCCCTGGGAATGGCAGTCCTTGGACTTCTGTTCAGGGAGAAAGGCAGACAAAGTGCGGAAGAAAGCAAGAGGCATGTGCATTATGTGCAGTCCTGTATGGGAGCTCTAGGGTACGCCTCAAGAATCAACCCTACTGCTAGGTCCCAAGAATCAACTCCACTGGTGGGCTCCGAGAATCAACTCCACTGGTGGGCTCCTAGGATCAGCTCCCCACTGCTGGGCTCCAAGGATCAGCTCCACTGGTGGGCTCCAAGGATCAGCTCCACTGGTGGGCTCCAAGGATCAGCTCCACTGGTGGGCTCCAAGGATCAGCTCCACTGGTGGGCTCCAAGGATCAGCTCCACTGGTGGGCTCCAAGGATCAGCTCCACTGGTGGGCTCCAAGGATCAGCTGCACAGCTGGGCTCCACATGGATCAGATCATCCACTGCTGGGCTCCAACGATCAGCTCCACTGCTGGGCTCCAAGGATCAGCTCCACTGCTGGGCTCCAAGGATCAGCTCCACTGCTGGGCTCCAAGGATCAACTCCACTGGTGGGCTCCAAGGATCAGCTCCACTGCTGGGCTCCGAGGATCAGCTGCACTGCTGGGCTCCAAGGATCAGCTCCACTGCTGGGCTCCAAGGATCAGCTCCACTGCTGGGCTCCGAGGATCAGCTCCACTGCTGGGCTCCGAGGATCAGCTCCACTGCTGGGCTCCAAGGATCAGCTCCACTGGTGGTACCCCAGAATTCACTTCACTGGGGGGCCTTGAGGATCATCTCTACTGGTAGGCCCCGAGGATCGCTTTCCCCCGGTGGGTCCCGAGGATCGCCTTCCCCCGGTGGGTCCCGAGGATCGCCTTCCCCCGGTGGGTCCCGAGGATCGCCTTCCCCCGGTGGGTCCCGAGGATCGCCTTCCCCCGGTGGGGCCCGAGGATCGCCTTCCCCCGGTGGGGCCCAGGCACCTTAGTCTAGTTATCTAGCTCACTTGTCATCCTGATCTCCCTGGTTCATGATGGTGAATACACACTCATACATCACAACTCTGATTTGCATCCAATACATATGCAGATCTTTGTAAAAGCTTCTAAGAAACACAGTAAATATTGAAACTGATTTAGCAGAAGTGGAACTGGTGACGACCGTACGCGCAAGGAGCGATTTATATAGATGTCGTCATTCGATACTTTGCAAAAGCAGAAACTGTCTGCAGTATGTGGTAAAAATTCTCAGCAATTTGGTCATAAAGTCTCTAAAAATAACAGGAGATACATGAAGTAGAGGGATCTCCCAGAGGTTTCCTGCTTTGGACAATCCGGTTTTGTTACAAGGTTGCCCTGACAATGAGCCGATCCTAAAACCCCCAGCGATCGCCTGTCATCTGTGCAGGAAGTGTTGAATTGCTCTGCGGCGCCACCACAGGACAAAAGGAAGTATTACATGATCCTCAGTGCAGTCAACAAGCTGTCCGAGTATTGCATGGACGTGTTTGGTCCTCCAAAGAGAGAGACACTCTTTACAGCTGCTCTTTGCCCTATGGAATATGGTCCTGAATGGTGACCCCCCCCACCCTTTATTAACTTAGAACTCCTTGAAAAATGTGTTTTCTGTAATGTAGAAACCCTTGAAAAAAACCTATGGGAAATTTTAATGTTTTACAGGGTTCCTAGAATTCAGTCATTAATTAAGGGGGTGCTCCCGCCATGCGCTTGCACACGACTCTCCATTCTATTCTATTAAAGTTCTGAAAACAACCAAACATTCTACTCCCCTATACTGGGAACTCCCATAGAACAGAATGGAGAACACAGTGCTCCCCTATACTGGGAACTCCCATAGAACAGAATGGAGAACACAGTGTCCCCTATACTGGGAACTCCCATGGAACAGAAGGGAGAACACGGCGCTCCCCTATACTGGAAACTCCCATAGAACAGAATGGAGAAAACAGTGCTCCCCTGTACTGGGAACGCCCATAGAACAGAATGGAGAGAACATTCCGCTCCCCTGTACTGGGAACTCCCATAGAACAGGATGGAGAGAACACAGCGCTCCCTTGTACTGGGAACTACCATAGAACAGGATGGAGAGAACACAGCGGTCCCCTGTACTGGGAACTACCATAGAACAGAATGAAGAACACAGCGCTCCCCTGTACTGGGAACTACCATAGAACAGAATGGAGACAACATTCCGCTCCCCTGTACTGGGAACTCCCATGGAACAGAATGGAGAACACAGCGCTCCCTGTACTGGGAACTCCCATGGAACAGAATGGAGAACACAGCGCTCCCCTGTACTGGGAACTCCCCATGGAACAGAATGGAGAACACCGCTCCCTGTACTGGCAACTCCCATAGAACAGAATGGAGAACACAGCGCTCCCCTGTACTGGGAACTCCCATGGAACAGAATGGAGAACACAGCGCTCCCTGTACTGGGAACTCCCATAGAACAGAATGGAGAATACAGCGCTCCCCTGTACTGGAACTCCATAGAACGAATGGGAAAAACACAGCGCTCCCCTGTACTGGGAACTCCCATAGAACAGAATGGGAGAATACAGGGCTCCTGTACTGGGAACTCCATAGAACTGAATGGAGGACACAGCGCTCCCCTGTACTGGGAACTCCCATAGAACAGAATGGAGAGTCGTGCATGAGCGTGACAATCTCTAAGCCGACACTTTTGTGGGTCCCAGAGATGAATTTTAAGGAATTTCAATATGGAATACCATCATAGTCTATGGTGGGAACACCCATTTTAATGATGCTGATGATCGGCCATGGTTTTTTTGGGGGGTGGGAGGTTGGCCAAACTGGTTTGCTCTTTCAAAAGTTTGAGGGTTCTGCATCTGAGGTGGACCTCCAAAATGAATTGTATTTGACCGAGGGTTTTGGTGACGAGGTTCTAGAAGAGTCCTGGATGACCCAGTTGGGTGATGGATGCATAAAGTTTTCTATAGTGATGTAATATGTGATAATAGGATTGTGGCAGGTTGTGTTTGTTTTTTTTTTTTTGGGGGGGGACCTTTAAATTAAAACTTAAATAAAACATTGCCCCCGCCTCATTGTAACCATAGAAAGCAACTGCTATCATGTGTCATCTATGGATTCTATTTGCATGCACAAAGCAGGGGTGTTCCCTGTTACTACCAATCCGATTAAAATGTACAATCAGTATATACCCGCATAAAGATTAAACCTACTCCAGTATTTGCTTGAATATTATAAAGATTTATTATAAAGTGACCGGTTCAAAACACAAACGTTTTCGGTTCAAGTTAGACCTTCATCAGACGTGTCGCTCTCTTAAAATGTGGACAGTATGAGACCGGCGATCCAAAGGCAAAGTGAACACTGCCCGCAGCTCAACAATGCGAAGAGAGAAAGCGCCTGAGCTGTTGAGCTGCGGGCAGTGTTCACTTTACCTTTGGATCGCCGGTCTCATACTGTCCACATTTTAAGAGAGCGACACATCTGATGAAGGTCTAACTTGAACCGAAAACGTTTGTGTTTTGAACCGGTCACTTTATAATAAATCTTTATAATATTCAAGCAAATACTGGAGTATTTTTCTATCTTGTATGCGGGTATATACTGATTGTACATTTTTATATTTATTTTGATACCCAGCATTTATATATAAGAGATAAAGTGAGTGCCGAGCAACTAATACTATACCAATCCGATTAGGCAATGGGTGCGATTGGTTACTTTGGGCAGCTCCCCACCCTGCCCCTTCCAGTGACTTGTGAGAGTCATTCAGCCGCGCCCTTCCTCCTCCTCTCTGGCATCGCTCTGCCCATGAAGAGCGGAGGCCTCGCTTAGTTTCCTGCTGCTGCTGGGGTCGTAGTGTGGGGTCATCATTTACCATGTGGAGCAGTAGGTGCGGTCGCTGTTCCCCACATTGTCACAATATTTGTAATCTTCCTGTCTCCATTTCCAGATACGACCTCCGGATCCGCTACCTCCCAGATAATTACATAGAAAGTTTCAAGAAGGATAAAACAACGTTGCTTTACTTCTACCAGCAGGTATAGCGCCCCCAATCTTCTCTTGCAGTGCTCTGTATGGTACTTCTGTTTTGGCTGTACTATGGAGGTCTTGGGTAGTGCTGGTATTGGGCTCTGTTATCCCCATTCACTGCCCTGTGTCTGCAATGACAATGTCTCTACCATAGTGTCCCCATCACAGACACGGTGCTGTCCTCATGCTATAGCTACAGTGCCCCCCATGCGCTATAGTGGCCATCACTAGAACAGTGTTCCTATCATAAGCAGAATGTTCCCCTTACACAGCACAGCCACAGTGCCCAGAATATAACCACAGAGGCCTCACTACATTAATAACAGTAATTATAGACCAGTGCTGTAATAGTGCCCCCATTATAGCAGCACTGTGCCCCTGATACCACAATGACACCTTTCACAGTCAGTTCCCCCATCACTGTGACCATACCCACCTTTACAGCCATATTTCCCCCATCATGTCAACAGTGACCAGCTTCACAGCCACAGCCCCCATCTGACAGTGACCAGCTTCACAGCCACAGCCCCCATCACAGTGACAGTGACCAGCTTCACAGCCATAGCCCCCATCACAGTGACCAGCTTCACAGCCACAGTCCCCATCATAGTGACAGTGACCAGCTTCACAGCCACAGTCCCCATCACAGTGACCAGCTTCACAGCCACAGTCCCCATCACAGTGACAGTGACCAGCTTCACAGCCACAGCCCCCATCACAGTGACAGTGACCAGCTTCACAGCCACAGCCCCCATCACAGTGACCAGCTTCACAGCCACAGTTCCCCCATCATAGTGACCAGCTTCACAGCCACAGTTCCCCCATCACAATGACAGTGACCAGCTTCACAGCCACAGCCCCCATCACAATGACAGTGACCAGCTTCACAGCCACAGCCCCCATCACAATGACAGTGACCAGCTTCACAGCCACAGCCCCCATCACAATGCAGTACCCAGCTTCACAGCCCACAGCCCCCATCATAGTGACCCGCTTTCAAGCCAAGCCCCCACACAATGACATTTACCAGCTTCACAGCCCAGCCCCATCACTTGACAGTGACCCCTTCACAGCCACAGCCCCCATCACAGTGACCAGCTTCACAGCCACAGCCCCCATCACAACAGTGACCAGCTTCACAGCCACAGTCCCCGTGACAGTGACCAGCTCACATCCACAGCCCCCATCACAGTGACCAGCTTCACAGCCACAGCCCCCATCACAGTGACAGTGACCAGCTTCACAGCCACAGCCCCCATCACAGTGACAGTGACCAGCTTCACAGCCACAGTCCCCATCACAGTGACAGTGACCAGCTTCACAGCCACAGCCCCCATCACAATGACCAGCTTCACAGCCACAGCCCCCATCACAGTGACCAGCTTCACAGCCACAGCCCCCCTCATAGTGACAGTGACCAGCTTCACAGCCACAGTCCCCATCATAGTGACAGTGACCAGCTTCACAGCCACAGTCCCCATCACAGTGACCAGCTTCACAGCCACAGTCCCCATCACAGTGACCAGCTTCACAGCCACAGCCCCCATCACAGTGACAGTGACCAGCTTCACAGCCACAATTTCCCCGTCACAGCAATGGTTCCCCCATCACTGTGACGATACCCACCCTCACACCCCATCCCTTAGACCCTAGAGGTTATTTGAATATTGTAATTCCCCAGGGCCAGTAAGATCATCACCTTTTTTCCCTCCCAAGGAGGAATTCACCCCCTTAAAATTTTAAATTTTGGGAGTTATTGTCCGATATTGCTCTAAAACGCTACTCATTACGTTGTTTAGTGGGGAATAAAAATACTTTTTGGGTGCTAGTTCTTTTTCCCTTTTGCAGTTTTACTATGT
The DNA here is from genome assembly GCA_025379985.1 of Phyllomedusa bahiana. Classification (NCBI taxonomy): domain Eukaryota; kingdom Metazoa; phylum Chordata; class Amphibia; order Anura; family Hylidae; genus Phyllomedusa; species Phyllomedusa bahiana. Next base: position 44,061 of record JAODAL010026034.1, read on the forward strand.
GTTTCATATGTTGTTTTTTTATGTGAGTATTATATATGGGTTTTATGCACAGGTTTTGTTTGCACATTTTGTACTCTTTGGCTGGCATTGTGATATATGCACTATACCTGCAGTATTCTGTTGCCTCTTCTAGTGTGATAAATGCCGTATATCTGCTATTTACCCCCTCTTGGAATCTTTTTTTTATAGGGGGCTGCCTTTTAGCAGTCCTTGGTGGCCATGATATGCACTTTAATGCATTTGCCCCCTTTTTATGTTAGCCTCTATTACATAGGCTGCACTATTAGATGCCTCTACGGCTGGCACTATATCTGCTGTATTATGCCTGCTCTATTTCATCTTCTATTATATGGGCTGCACTATAGCTGTCTCCATGATATATGCACTATATCTGCAATATTACGTATCTTCATGGTAGACTCTATTATGTAGGCTGCACTCTAGTTGTTTCTATTACTGGCACTATGGTATATGCACTACAGCTGCGCTATTATGTCACCTTTATGGTATCTTCTATTATATGGGCTGCACTATTAGCAGTCTCTATGGCTGGCACTATATTTGCACTATATCTGCTGTATTATGCTTTATAGCGGTCTCTATGATATATATGCTCTATATCTGCAGTTTTATGTATCTTTATGGTAGCCTCTACTATATAAGCTACACTATAGTTGTCTCTATGGCTGGCAATGTGCTATATGCTTATGTCTGCAGTATCATGCCTCCTCTACATCATCTTCTATTATCTGGGCTGCACTATAGCTTGTCTTTATGATATATGCACTATACCTGCAGTATTATGCCTCCTCTATGGTAGCCTCTATCATATGCGCTGCACTGTAGCTGTCTCTATGATATATGCACTATATCTGCAGTATTATGTGTCTTTATGGTAGCCTCTACTGTATAGGCTACACTATAGTTGTCTATTGCTGGCACTGTGATATATGTACTATACCTGCAGTATTATGCCTCCTCTATGGAAGCCTCTACTGTACTATATAGGCTACACTATAGTTGTCTATTGCTGGCACTTTGATATATGCACTATACCTGCAGTACTATGCCTCCTCTGTGGTAGCCTCTATCATATGGGCTGTACTATCTTTGTATCCCTATAAGAGTGCAATCAATTATAATAGTGTCCTAGGGAATTGCTAGTCATGCAAGCCCTCAAAATATGATGATAGTTGACACTTTACAGAGCCTATAGGACAGAAGTCTCTAACCTGCAGATCTCTGCTGTTGCAAAACTACAACTCCCAGCATGCCTGTAGAGCAGTTGGGGAGCCCCCGATGTAGGTGCTCGGTTTTCGGCTGGATGTAATGTGACGTGTGTCTTTGGCAGCTGAGGAATGACTACATGCAGCAATACGCCACCAAAGTCAGTGAAGGTATGGCGCTCCAGCTGGGCTGCCTGGAACTCAGGTACCGACCTCAATTCTGTTCTGTAACATAGAATATATGGGAAAGTGGTAAAAGAGCAACTCCCTGATGTAACGTTAACGCAGGAATAGTTGTAACCTACAGGAGCCGTCTGTTCATGACTCACAGGACTGCCCAGGAAGATCGCGGTGATACCTTTATATTAACCCGTTCATGACCGGGACGTTTTTCCCTCCTTCCTGACCTGGCACATTTTTCCTTTTCCATAGTACATGAATGCCACAACGCTTTTTTGCACTCTGTTCTTCTGTAAATATTTTTCGCCTTTTTTCTGTGACACTTTTTTTGTGTCATTTTTACATTAGATTTTATATATGTATAATGAGGGACAGCGGTCAAAAGTTTTTCATATTTTTAGATGCTAATTAACATAATTGTATCTATTTCCCATTTATATATAGATGATACAAAATGAATGGCTCCTCAGGGGCGGAGCTTAATATTTTATTTCTAATAATTTTTTTTTAATTATTTTACTTTACACATTGTGGACCCTCTAATTTTAGAAACATACATCTGGGGGCATTTTTATACAATTTTTTACTCTGATTTTCTCTGTAACTGGAGCTGATATATTACCCCCAGTAACAATATAGGAGGAAATACATCCCCTGAAGTCACTGCAGAGCTGATTTGGATATGACTAGACCATGCAGCATCTGCAATTACCCAGCCCTGACCAAGAAGGAGGCTTCCTGCCAATCTGTGTATATTTAGTGCTCAATGAGTACTGTAACCACAATGATCAGGAAGGCGGAGATGGTAAAAAGTCATCCATACCTTCTTGCCAGAGAGTCCAGCTGCTGCTGACAACCAGCTCTCCCCTCGCGCAGTTGCAAACACCTTCCATAACATCTGTGTAGGGTTAGGTGTCGATTATATGGATGATTATAGTCAATCGGGGGTCGGCATCCAGTTAAGTAATTGCTATTTAGACAAAATATTTTTACATCCAAAGCCTATAAGCCTTTGCACCCCTTGGACGAGAGGGCTTTAACTAAGAACCCATGTTCATGATCTAATTCTATTGTTCCCATATCTAATAACCGGGTCCCAATGCAACTTCTAGTCCCAGGTTGGAATTTTTTGCAAAATTTCAAGTCCCCTTGACCTATGTAAAGAAGCATTCATATTAAATAAATAAATAAATAATGTATATATATATATAGTATATATATATATATATATATATTATATATAATATATATATATATAATATATATATATATATATATATATATATATATATAATATATATATATACTATAAAAGTGAGTGTATATATATATATATATATAATATGTATGTATGTATACTTTAGTCATGGTATAAGGAAAAATTATACAAATTACAAATACAAAACACTGATCTTTTTAGGTTTTCTGCTTGCTGACCATGAACTAAAAGTTCCATTGTTTCCTTCCAGTGGAAATCAATCAGTTCTGGTCATGTGACTGATGCACATTAGAGTAATCAGAGCTCCGTATTGTCTGTCACGTGATGACGACTTATTTATGTTCATTAAAAAAAAAAATGGAGGTTGCCATTCACAGACAGCAAACAGAGATCCTGAAAACTGTAAGGAAATGATACAACTTTACTGGAGGAAGCAGAATTGTTTTTTTTGTTGTATTATGCTGCCATCTAAAGGGCATTCATTGAATTGCAGGTTGAATAAAACTGAGTTTTCCTACTTGTCTTGCAGGCGATTCTACAAGGACATGCCGCAAAACGCCCTGGAAAAGAGATCAAACTTTGACTTTTTGGAGTAAGCAAATATGACCCGTAGATCCATGGGCACTGGCGAAATTTTGCTGCCTTTTTTTTTTTTTTTTTTTTTTTTAAATCATGGGAACTTTTTATTTTTTATATTATTACAAAGACTGTCAAAAGTAGCCAAAAAGCAGAACATGAGTGATAACACCTGGCTTCTGTATGATTTGTTGTTAGTCTCAACTGAACTATTACACGGTGACAACCACAATGAGCGCACACACAAGGGATGGGTAGTACAGCAGGAAGTTGCATTACATTACTGTCCTGTTTTCTTGAAATTTGATTTAGGTCAAGAGATTAAACTTTTTAATTTTTTAATTTTTTTTTTTTTTAAACTCACAACCATAAAAGGAGGAGTTTCTGGGTCAGAGAAAATAAAAAAAAGAAGGAAAAAAGATGAAAATATGAACCTATAAGAATAATAACAAACAATACCACCAAAAGTAAAAAAAAAAACTCTACAAAATAACTCAAAGCATAATAGTCATTCATACTTATTACTTTCTACATAAAAATATTTTTTTTTTCTTTACCAGATCTTGAGCTCAACATTTTTCTTATCAAATTCAATTAGTGCAACTAGAAACAACGAAACAGAGAGGAAAGTCCCAGAAGAATAAGCTTATAGTTTGTTTTATACTTTTTTTTATACTTTTATATCTGACACAGAAACAAAAAAATACCCACCAAACTACTGAATAACTAATTGAATAAAAACAATTTTCCATATTAATAAAAATTTGGGGGTAATTATTATAATAAATAAATATTTTTTTGTGGGTTGTGTGTGGTGTTTTGAAAATATTATATTTTTGTTTATATTATATATTATATTTGTATATGTGTGTTGGTGTTGTGTATATGGTTAATAGAAATAGATATACACACTTAGGGGGACTAGAGATCGGGGGACGTGCTAGAGGCGGGGAGCACTACAACCGTACAAAGCTACACATTTATAGATTCAGTAGGAAATCCAGGCATTAAACTGCGGGAAAACAGGTAGACACTTTAACAAGGGTTTACCTGAGCCAGAAGTGTTGCTTTGTGCTAGAAAGCGCTAAATTATGCCCACGGGTAGAACTGGTTCATAAAATTCAGTTGCTTTTCTACACTATTTAATGACAAAAAAATGGCGTCTAAGTGCCAAAATATATACATGTCACCCTTAGTATCACACAAAAGTAAGTATCACATTTTTGTAAATATTGTATATAATATTTTCATGGGACAACACTGAGGATCTGACACTTGGATACAATATAAAGTAATCAGTGTACGACTTGCATCACAGGGGAAATGTGGTGCCCTCAAAATAACTCAACACAGCCATCAATGTCTAACCACTGACAGCAAAAGTGAGTACACCCCTAAGTGACAGCAAAAGTGAGTACACCCCTAAGGGGACAGCAAAAGTGAGGACACCCCTAAGTGACAGCAAAAGTGAGGACACCCCTAAGTGACAACAAAAGTGAGGACACTCCTAAGGGAAAATGGACAAATTATGCCCAATTTGCCATTTTCCCTTCACAGTGTCAGGTGACTCGTTAGTGTTACAAGGTCTCAGGTGTGATGGGAGCGGGTGTTAAAATTTGCTGTTATCGCTCTCACACTCTCTCATACGGGTCACTGGAATTTCCAACAGGGGCTCCTCATGGTAAAGAACTGTCTGAGGATCAAAAAAATAAATTTTTGCTCTACATAAATATGGCCAAAGGGATATAAGAAGAAGCCAACACCCTGACACTGAGCTGCACGGGTGGCCAAGACCATAAGGGTTTAACAAGACAGGTTCCACCAGAACAGGCCCGCCAAAATAATTATATATATATATATATATATATAAATTTTTATATATATATATATATATATATATTATATATATATATATGATGGGTTAAAATGAAATAATACTGTAGCAGATACTGTCAGATAGATAAATAGATATGTGGATATATATGACTAGTGTTACTGTAATGGGGCCAATTTTGACGTCTTTCTCATTAACTCTATATCTTTCCCTATCACTAAATTGGGATTGAGGTGAGGATTGTTGTTTTAGGGGTTTACTTGTCGGTCCAGTGGGCTACTAGTGAGGTTTAATTTCAACAATGTGACGTCCGACATTCGGTCCAGCAATTTTTGCTAAGAATCTATTCCAGCTGACCTAAATCAAATCACCTGCATTTGGGTTGAATTTTGCATTGACCAGAATCTGATACTTTTGACACTAAATCTAACAATATGGACCATGATGGAATATGATAACATATAAATGAGCATGATACAATCGTATACCTACCATAGTCATCACTTGCATCTACCATACTAAAAGCCATGAGGGTCTGGCAACCAACATTAAACTGCTCCCACTACTTACGTGATGTTAAGAGTGGTTGCCTGTAGCCATCACTAGGGGGAGCTCACTGCATACACACATTTAAACAGCTTCCATTAGGTTCAATGCCTGCTGTATACATGTGTTATTAAGCCCCCTCTAGAGCAGCGTAGGGGAAGCTTATGCGTTAGGAAATTAGTAGGTCATGACCTTTGGTAACCATGTAGAATATTTGGGAGTGGGTGAGAGGGAGACCTGTCCTCCCTATTTCATGATCTTGTGTTTCTTTCCAGGAAGGAGGTGGGCCTGGACTTATTCTTCCCTAAACAGATGCAGGACAGTCTGAAGGTAAAATATGACAGTAATAGCAGATGACCTTGTATAGATCAGAGTCTCACCTTGTGTAGGTGTCCCCACCTGTATGTCATAGACTGAAGAATGTGGCGGATAATACATGGAAGTTTTTGGAGTAAACAACCCCTCACCCTACGTTGGCCGTACCCTAGCTACCCCTATAAGCTTTATTGCCTCTATGTTGCAGCCCAAGCAGTTTCGGAAGATGATCCAGCAGACGTTCCAGCAGTACGGGTCCTTGAGAGAGGAGGAATGTATTATGCGCTTCCTGAACACCCTCTCCAGCTTCACCTCCATCGATCAAGAGACCTATAGATGTGAATTGGCGGTGAGGGCTTCCATTACTGGAAAATATCTAGGTCAACTAATCCCCCAGAACAGGGATGGACTGTATGTCCCAGTAGACTTTGACACAACACATCATCTCTACATCTGTTGTTAAGGTGCACCATCACATGGAAATGGTTTAAGGCAGGGGTGTCAAACTCGTGTTCCCCGAGGACCACATCCGTATCATGGTTGCCCTAAAGGGCCTCAAAAGGTGGCCTCGGAGGGTGGCTAGAGTGCCTGGGAGGGCCTCGGAGGGTGGCTAGAGTGCCTGGGAGGGCCTCGGAGGGTGGCTAGAGTGCCTGGGAGGGCCTCGGAGGGTGGCTAGAGTGCCTGGGAGGGCCTCGGAGGGTGGCTAGAGTGCTGGGGGGCCTCGGAGGGTGGCAGAGTGGCCTGGAGGCCTCGGAGGGTGGCTAGAGTGGCTGGGAGGGCCTCGGAGGGTGGCAAAGAGGCCTGGGAGGCCTCGGAGGGTGGTAGAGTGCCTGGGAGGGCCTCGGAGGGTGGCTAGAGTGCCTGGGCGGGCCTCGGAAGGTGGCTTGAGGGCCTGGGAGGGCCTGGGAGGGTGGCTAGAGGACCTGGGAGGGTGGCTCGAGGGCCTGTGAGGGTGGCTAGAGGGCCGGGGAGGGTGGCTAGAGGGCCTGTGAGGGCCTGTGAGGGTGGCTAGAGGGCCTGTTGGAGGGTGGCTAGAGGGCCTCGGAGGGTGGCTAGGGCCTGGGAGGGCCTCGGCGGGGGGCTAGAGGGCCTGGGAGGGCCTCGGAGGGGGGCTAGCGGGCCTGGGAGGGCCTCGGAGGGTGGCTAGAGGGCCTGGGAGGGCCTCGGAGGGTGGCTAAGGTGCCTGGAAAGTCCCCGGAGAGTGGTTAGAATGCCTGGGAGGGCCCGGGAGGGTGGCTCGAGGGTCTGGGAGGGCCCGGGAGGGTGGCTCGAGGGCCTGGAAAGGGGGCCTGGGAGGGGGGCTAAGGGGGCCGGGGGAGGGCCTCGGGGGTGGCTAAGGTGCCTGGAAGGTCCCAGAGAGGGTTTGAATTCCTGGGAGATCCTCGTAAGGGGGCGAGGGTGCCTCTCAGATCTCTGCTACCATCTGAGTTGTTGAATAGAGCAGTGTGGAGGTCCATGCTGGAACACTGGATACATTATGGCGCTCACTCCCTCCACTGATGGCATCATCTCTGCCAAGTAAAGGGTGAGTCATCTGGGTACAGTAGAAATCTGATCCCTCTGTGCCCAGGCCTTGTCCATCGCTGCTCACTGTGCCAGAGCTCTTGAGGGTCTCATAAAATAAGGTGGTGGACAGGATTTGCATTTGACACATGTGGTTTAAGGGTTTATGTAAGTCAGAAGCACATTGCTGAGTGCTCTAGATTAGAAATCTAGCTTCATAAAGTAGGGTCCCCATTTAAGATCCTCCTCTTTTAACCAGAGCAGCTACAATAGGGTTTCTCTTTGAAGGACCCAGCAGATTGTCCATGACCTGGAAAACCCATTGATCTAAATTGGCTCCGTGTAATTCTTCATTTCCCCTGTGGGGGCACTGCAGGAAATTAAACACTTACTACTAGGTTCCTTTACAGATTACAGCTGATCACTGGGGTATGTCAGCAGTGGGATACCCTGGCATGAACTAATTGTCAGGAGATCCTTCTAACGATGGGGAATTGTCCCAAACGGACAATATTTTAAAGCCACTTATTCGCAAACTGAACGATCTTAAATTAGGTCCCGTGGTACCCAAAGGTAAAAGACAGAGATAAAGAAGATGCCAGTGGATGACTTGCATATATCCACAGGCAGCTTCGGACTGTAGGTTGACACTTGACACCTACCAGTGGATTTGATCTTTGGGGCCTGCCAGTGGAGTTGATCATTGAGGCCACCAGTGGTATTGATTCTTGGGGCCCACCAGTGGAGTTAATTCTTGGAGCTCGCCAGTGGAGTTGGTTCTTGGTTCCACCAGGGGTGTTGGTTCTTGGGTCCACCAGTGGAGTTGGTTCTTGGGTCCCCCAGTGGAGTTGGTTCTTGGAGCTCGCCAGTGGAGTTGTTTCTTGGAGCTCGCCAGTGGAGTTGATTCTTGGAGCTCGCCAGTGGAGTTGATTCTTGGAGCTCGCCAGTGGAGTTGGTTCTTGGAGCTCGCCAGTGGAGTTGTTCTTGGAGCCGCCAGTGGAGTTGGTTCTTGGAGCTCGCCAGTGAGTTGTTCTTGGGCTCAGCCAGTGGAGTTGGTTCTTGGAGCTCGCCAGTGGAGTTGGTTCTTGGAGCTCGCCAGTGGAGTTGGTTCTTGGAGCTCGCCAGTGGAGTTGGTTCTTGGAGCTCGCCAGTGGAGTTGGTTCTTGGAGCTCGCCAGTGGAGTTGGTTCTTGAGCCGCCAGTGGAGTTGTTCTTGGAGCTCGCCAGTGGAGTTGTTCTTGGAGCTCGCCAGTGGATTTGGCTGTTGGAGCTCAGCCAGTGGAGTTGGTTGTTGGAGCTCGCCTGTGGAGTTGGTTCTTGGAGCTCGCCAGTGGAGTTGGTTCTTGGAGCTCCCAGTGGAGTTGTTCTTGGTAGCTCAGCCAGTGGAGTGGTTCTTGGAGCTCGCCCAGTGGAGTTGTTCTTGGGAGCTCGCCAGTGGAGTTGTTCTTGGAGCTCGCCAGTGGAGTTGTTCTTGGAGCTCCCAGTGGAGTTGGTTCTTGGAGCTCGCCAGTGGAGTTGGTTCTTGGAGCTCGCCAGTGGAGTTGGTTCTTGGAGCTCGCCAGTGGAGTTGGTTCTTGGAGCTCGCCAGTGGAGTTGGTTCTTGGACGCTCGGCCAGATGAGTTGTTCTTCTGGGAGCTCGCCAGTGGAGTTGGTTCTTGGAGCTCGCCATGAGTTGATTCTTGAGCCACATGGATTGGTTCTTGAGCCCACCAGTGGAGTTGATCTTAGGTTACCACGAAGATGATCTTGGACCCGACTTGAGTTAAATCCCTGCGGACCACTAACTTCCTGTACTTTTTGCCTTGAAAAACAGCACCAGGCCTACCACACTTAGGGCCAAACATGGTTTCCTTTGCTTTCCTGTGGGCTAGTCCAATCCTGTCTATGGGATGTTCAATTAAGTGGATGCATCAAGCTGATCACTAACTCTATCTTCTCTTTCTAGCAAGGGTGGAGTATCATGGTGGACATGGTTATAGGACCAAAGGGGATACGACAACTTACCACCAAGGACTCCAAGGTGAGTGCTTGTTACTGCTCTGCAATAGCCAGGTGTCTCTCTTTAGCTTCCGAATTGGCTGCAAGTACTGAACATACATCTTCAAGAACTTCATTGATGAGCAAGAAGCTTGAGTGGATGAACATGACAGATGCTCTTTGGTATGGTGTCCCAGATGGACCGTGGTGTCTAGTGGATTGGCAACAAAGACAGAGTCTGGTGTCTAGTGGTTGTGTGTCTTAGTTGATACCTTAGTGGCAAAACTTTCTTGCGTCATTGGGTGTTTCAAATGATCCCTGGTATACAGAAGTGTAGAAGATGTTTTTCTATTTGGTATCCCAGATGGGCCCTGGTGCCTAGTGGTTGGTTGTCCCAGATGGTCACCAGTATATAGTAGTGTGGTGGAAAGTCTAATTGTTGAGTGTCCCACTTGGTCCCTGGTGCCTAGTGATTTGGTTGCCCAGATGATTACTAGTATACAGAAATGTGCTGTAACATTTACTGGTTAGGTGTCCCAGATGATTCCTGGTGCCTTGTGGTTGGGTGTCCCAGATGGTCCTTCTTATACAGTAGAGTGGTGGAAAGTCTATTGGTGGGTGTCTGGGAATATCTGGAGTGTATAGTGGTTGGGTGTCCCAGATGGTTCCTAGTATACAGTAGTGTGGTGGACAGTCTAGTGGTTGGGTGTCCCAGATGGTCCCTGGTGCCTAGTGCTTAGTTGTCCCGGTTGATCCCTAATATACAGTAGTGTTGTGGAAAGTCTAGTGGTTAGGTGTCCCTGGTGCTTAGTGGTTGAGTGTTCCAGATGGTTCCTGGTGCAAGTAAATTGGGTCCAGTTTGCACTGATGTGGTTTAACCCATCGTACCCCATTTGGAGCAGATAAGTCCATCAGTCACTGTGTGCTATAGATTCAGGTATAGTGCAGAGGAGATTGGTGTCATATTTTTTGCTTCTTCTTTGTCTCTACAGCCCACCTGCTTTGCTGAGTTCAAACAAATTAAAACTATCAAGTGTTCATTACTGGAGGACGGACGGGCATTGCTATTATTGGGGATATCTGGTGCCCCCCAGGTAAGTTCTTAAGTTATGACTGTCCTTATGGTCCTCATTATTCTTCTGAGACTTTTTAGCTTTTGTACTCCAAGTCCCAGCATGCCTTTCAGCCTGTGTATTATCAAGTAAGGCAGCTTCTGACTCCCACTTCCTGTTCAGGCTGTGGGTAGTTCTACAGCTTCATGCTCCCACTTCCTGTTTAGGCTGTGGGCAGTTCTACAGCTTCAGGCTCCCATTTCCTGTTCAGGCTGTGGGCGGTTCTACAGCTTCAGGCTCCCTCTTCAGGCTGTGGACGGTTCTACAGCTTCAGACTCCCACTACCTGTTCAGGCAGTGGGCGGTTCTACAGCTTCAGGCTCCCATTTCCTGTTTAGGCTGTGGGTGGTTCTACAGCTTCAGGCTCCCACTTCCTGTTCAGGCTGTGGGTGGTTCTACAGCTTCAGGCTCCCACTTCCTATTCAGGCTTTGGGCGGTTCTACAGCTTCAGGCTCCCATTTCCTGTTCAGGCTGTGGGAGGTTCTACAGCTTCAGGCTCCCACTTCCTGTTCAGGCTGTGGGTGGTTCTACAGCTTCAGGCTCCCACTTCCTGTTCAGGCTGTGGGCGGTTCTACAGCTTCCGGCTCCCACTTTCTGTTCAGGCTGTGGGTAGTTCTACAGCTTCCGGCTCCCAATTCTTGTTCAGGCTGTGGGCGGGTCTACAGCAGTGATCGAGACATCAGCTCTGCTATCCCTATTACAGTGACATGAGTGTAGGAGTTTTATAAACTGTAGTACAAAAGACTACAGAGCTCTAAGGATTAAAACTTGTCATTAGCTTAGGTTAACAAGGTCTTGTGCTAGAGATGAGACTTGGCAAAGAGTGACTCACCATGGTCTGAGGGCAGCTTGGAGAAATCAGATTAGAGAGAGAGCAGGGAGAGTTGGTCGGTAACCAAGAAAAAACCTGTGTACACTAGCAGTAGATAGAATCTTTTATATCTCCTGAACAAAGCAAAATCAGAACAGTAATGTATTTGGTAATAGTCTTCATTTACTTTTTCCTTACATGTTAAAAGTCAGTGGTGAGAAAACCCCTTTAAGTGGGTCATCCAGATGAGATAGCTGACTGATATGCAGTATGGAGAGACGACCATGTCAAGAGAAGAAGCTTTCACACAGATAGTGGGAAAGGGAATCCTATAGTTCTTCATGTCCTTCTAGTCCACCTCCTCATGATATGACCAGACCATAGCTGAGAGCTCCAGAAACACCAGTAAAGATCTAATTCTCAGTGACCCCTCAGCAGTAACCAGCTCCCCTATAGGGTCTGCATCACTTCATATTACAACTACTTTTTATATGATGATCTGTTCATGATTTTCAGCCACTAGCTATCAAGACGTCCTCGTTGGCGGTGGCGGAAAACATGGCCGACCTTATCGACGGATACTGCCGCCTGCAGAACGAGTCTCCGGAATCTCTGATCGTCTATCCCGGGAAAGGTGAATACATTGCAGACTCTTCACTTCTGTCTGTTGTGCTGGGTTATTAGGTGGAGGATATACAGGAGGTGCATTATCCTCGATTGGTGACCGAGTGCAAGCTCCAAACATGCGAAAGGATAGCTCTTCCTGGATCTCCACATGTCAGTTCTTCAGGTCACAGCTCAGGGAATTGCTCTTCTAGTGAGGACATTACAGAATACACCATCAATGAAATCAAGTTCTTTGTTGTTTAGGAACAAGTGAGTGTGAGTGCTCCAAAGTCACCTTCAAATGAGGTTGTCCTCTGCTGGACCTCAAGGGCCTGTTTTGTTGTCACTGTCTGGCCCTTTGGAGAATCCCCTTAAAGCTAGATGGGCCAGTCCAGCCCTGTGGTTATCCTGGTGATAAAGTAATGTACTCTTAAAGGGTTGTTCCAACAAAGCCACTTCCTTGTTAACAGGTCGGCTCCTAGCTAGCTACAAGCCGACCATGTTACAGGATGAGGAGGGGGCGCTTGCAACTGTCCTCCCCATTCATATCTATATTCAAAACGTCCATAGAATAGAATGGAGAGGACGATTGCAAGTGCCCCCCTCCTCATTCTGTAACCAGGTCGGCTTGTAGCTAGCTGGGAGCCGACCTGTTAGCAGGAAGTGGCTTTGTCGGAAGATCCCTTTAAAAGGGGGGTGTGTCATCAAAAAAGACTTATTGTTTAACTCACATTTTTTTGTTTTAAAAACATTTTTTTGGAATTTTTGGGTTTTTTTTTTTTAAATTTTTCCCGATCATTTCAGTATTTTTTTTAATAATTCTTTAAGTCCGCGTTTTCACTTTTGGCCATAAGCCTAAAATTGTCTGCACCCCTGTTCCATAGGAGAGATTTTCAGTTGTCTGCTCATTATCAGTAAAAAAAGGATCCCTGAAAGGAACACCTTGTATACAGATAACAAGAAACCCCAGTCACAAGAGGAGATGTCACAGCTCCCCCCCTCCCCTCCCTTCACAGGGTAACCTCCTATACAAGTCTATGGGGCAAATCTGTCTTAAAATCTATGTGCTGAAGCTGTGTAAAGATCTCTTGCTGCTGTTAAAGCCGGGAACAAGAATTCTTCCCCACAATCCATATAGACGGCTGAATAGAGAAATCTACAATCAGGAAAAAAAAAAAACGGCTGGAAAAGCATATGGATCGGGCTTGATTTAAAATAAAAAAAAAAAAAATTTGGGGAAGATTCCCTTTAAGTAGCATTGCTCAAACAGGTCTCCTTAGATGCAACGTCAGTTTGACTGAACTTGTTAAAATATTTGGGTTTTGGGACAACCCAAATCCCATTAAGGGGAAAAATTTTGCATGTGTTTTTCGGCCTCTGTAAAGAAGCTACAGCAGCCAAATGTCTCCAAAATCTATGAGGGTAGTGTTAACTCTAACCCAGGGGTGTCACACTGCGGGGCCCCCCCCTGTTGGGAAAAATACAATCCCCCATGCCCACT